>BQNB010045555.1:0-44210 GCA_026074375.1 Tanacetum coccineum
TCATAACTTTTGTAATTTAAACTTTCAATACAAAATAATTTATAAACTAACTATGTAAATTATTTAACACTTATATATAATGTTTTCTTCCATTTTAGGTATTATTTCACCCTATTTATAAATAAATTCGAATTATAATGTCCTTGTGATATCTCACAATTTCATGAAAATAAGCTAGGTGGTGATTACTATATATAAGCAAGCATGTACATAATTTAATGAATGAATAGAATGTTTAAATTTTAAATAGACCTTATGGAAATGTAGAGGATTAAAGAACACAAGCTTACACTTAAGCTTAAACCCAATAAACCAACCACAAGATCAAACCCTAATTAGGAAAACCCTAATTAGTTTCTTGTATGATCTTGTTAAATCACAAACCCAAGCTTTCAAAACACCTTGAATGATCTTAGATATAAATAATAATAAGTCTTGAACACTTGTATCCTTGCTAGAAATCAAAGATTAGGAAAACCCTAGACAATTAAAAGATGCCGTGAGTTTTTAATGAAAAGGAGAGGGTTTTTGCTTTGATTATTTGCTAGTGAATGAGAGAGTACATGGTTACTTCCTTATATAACAAGAGTTAGTGCTTAACCTTCTTTAAAATAACCATGGTTGAGATGTGGGGTTAAGGTACAAGATGTAAGAGCTCTCCTCCTCCCTAGGAGGAGAGAGATGCATGTGTGAGGGGGAGGGAGTATCATTGACTTGACAATTACTAGAAACTTGCTCCAATGTGTCCTTGGTTGAGTTAGGAAACATATTAGTGTGATTTTTGAAATGTATTAAGTGTGCATACATACATATCCGGCCCTAATGGATTTTGTGATGATAAAATAATTTAATTTTGTGTATTGGGTATAAATGTGGGTGTGGTTCCTTGTTTTGCTGAATTGATCTTTGCAACCAATAAAGGATGATAGTCAAGATGTATAAATACAACTGACTATGTAGAAACAATGATTATGAATACTATATGTTATTGCGGAATCTTAACATAAGTACTAAGAAAAACAATGAATCAATCTGAATAACAACTTTATTAAAGTGTTCTTGAGGATCACAGATTGCTAACTATGATATTGTTTTTTTTGTATGATCTTGTATTGAACTGTTTACTAACTATGCCTAGGGATCCTTTTATATGATAAGGATAACCCTAAAAGGCTTACATATTTTTCTGACAAATATCTCAAAAATATCTTTTAAATATCTTGTCATCGGTACTAACTAAATTACTACTAACAGTACTAACTACTTTGTACTGTCGGTACTAAGTTAAGAAAATATTATTCCTAACATTGTTTATCAATCTCTTCATCCGTGTCTTCTAGCCAATCAGCTTGCTCAGCTTGAAGTGGAACACCTTGTTCAGCTTGTTTGCACATCATCATCTTCTCCTTGTGATACGCGTAGTCTTTAACCCGCTTTGGCTTCCTGCATTCCCTGGCATAGTGTCCAAATCCCTTGCAGTTAAAGCACTGTATCCTAGTCTTTTGCACTACCGGACTGCCTACTGTTTCCCTAGCCCCAGCAACTGTCACTGTCCTTTGATTCCCAAACTGCCTTGACTGATTGTCATTGTTATACCTTGGTGTGGTATCTTCAGTCTTGTTCGTGGAGTTTGAAGAAGTTCTAAGGTTGTTGTTGGTAGGTTTGTACAGCTTCTTAAAATACTTAGCAAGGAGTGCCAAGTTCTTTTGCATATCCTTATCCCTCCGAGCTTGTTCTGGATCACTGTCTTCCTCAGAAACTGACTCAGATTGAGGAGTAACTGGTTTGGCGATCTCTTTGCCTTTGTGTCTGGTAGACGCACTTGTTCGTGTGGAAGAAGATTGCTTGTATGATGGTGCATTCGATCTTTGAGGTACAGGTGCCTGATAGTAGTTATCTGAATATGGTTGAGCAGCCGCAAGAAGTGCTAATGGATTTGCACTTCTGGCTAATCTCTCAGAACGGATATCATTAACTTCGTTTTGAAACTGCTTCAGAACGTCAAACAGCTTGTGATATGAGACCGTGTCTATTTCTTGACTCTGCTTGACAACTGTCACAAATCTTGACCATTCTGGTTGAAGTTGTTGAAGAAATTGAACATTCACTTGCATTGGTGAAACTTGCAAGTTGTTCCTTGTCAACTCATTCATCAGTTTGTAAAACCGGGAGTAATAAGACTCCATGGATTCTCCATCTCTAGAAGTAAATTTCCCAAATTCCCAAAATAGATTGGTCTTCACATCTTGTACGTTCAACGATTCCCCTTGTTGTAGCCTTTCAATGGCTGTCCACATCTCCTTAGCTGTGTTACATGCATCAACAGTTGAGTAAATTTCATCCCCAATACCAGTCAAAATCAAGAAAATAGCTTCCTTTTCAGCTAGAAAGTAAAGTCTGTTCTCTGCTGTCATGTTGTGTATTGTCTCAGCTTCTTCATGTGCAGCTACTGGTAGAATGTTCTCTGCTGCTTCAACTGCTGCAATGAGTACGTTTGTAGGCATATATGGACCGTCAAAGATGCACTTCCTCAGATATTCACCATTCGATTTAGTGTCAAGGTATCGTAGAAAACGCGAATGCCACTGAGAATATCTCCCTGGTCCAAGCATCGGTGGACGCTCTTTTGAACCAGCTGCCATTATATTGTTATGCATTTGGCTATCTGTGGAGGATGTGTTTACTGGAGTAGACATGATGAATGACTAGTTATGAATTATGAAGTGTGAAAGATTTTGTTGGATCTTAAGTGGATATTGTGATTGAAGTTGTGGTTTTGTAAGCAATTCACGTTCACGGGATTTTACACGTCTATGATTAAAACCGATAAATGAATTAACGGGATTTTACAGAATCAATAGAAAACCGTGAATGATTTGATGCGGAATCAGCGGCCAAAAATTCCAGAAAAACTGAAAAATGTCAAAAAAATCATAGAAAACAAGCTTTTTGGGCCTCGAAAAATCCTTAACCTGCCAAAGGGTGGTTACAGCGTGATCCGTCTCGTTTTAAAGACTTGGGTAATGGTGAACGGTCCGGACCAACGGGATTTTAATTTGCCCGAGAACATCTTCAATCTAGAGTTAAAGAGGAGGACTTGATCACCGACGTTGAAAATGCGCTTTTTGATCTTTGAGTTCTCATAGGCATGATCACGAAGTTTATTTAGTTCATTGAGTTGAACTTTACGGTGATCACCCGGGGTCTCAAGGTCAAAGTTTGCATGCTTCAAGGCCTAGTAGGCTTTGTGTTCGAGCTCGATCGGTAGATGACATGCCTTTTCATACACGAGCTTGTATGGAGTACACCCGATGGGTGTTTTGTAAGTTGTACGGAAGGCCCAGAGTGCGTCATCTAGTTTATCCAACCAAGAGGCATGATTTTCGCCTACGGTCCTTTCAAGAATTCGTTTCAAGCCACGATTGGATACCTCAACATGCCCACTTGTTTGTGGGTGATACGCGGTGGAGAGACGGTGAGTGACTTCGTATTTAAGCATGACCTTTGCAAACTGGTCATTGCAAAAATGGGTTCCGCGATCACTTATGATAGCACGAGGGGCACCGAATCGGGGGAAGAGAGATTTAAGAAATTTGCAAACAACTCAGGCGTCGTTGGTGGGGGAGCGCTTTCGATTCAACCTATTTTGACAAATAGTCGACCGCCATGAGTATATATTTGTTCCCTTGTGAAGACGGGAACTGCCTTATGAAATCGATGCCCCACACGTCAAAGATTTCGCAAACTTGGATGGAATTTTGAGGCATTTCATCACGTTGCGAAATTTTTCCTTGACACTGACAAGTGTCACTTCGGGTAACCAAGTCATGGGCATCTTTGTAAATCGTGGGCCAATAAAATCCTGAGTCAAAAACCTTTTTGGCGGTGTAGTTGGCACAGTAATGTCCCTCGGTGGGTCCACTATGGCAAGCTGTGAGGATGTCAACACCTTCTTGGCATGAAACACACCGCCGGATCACTTGATCCGCACATATTTTGAACAAATAGGGGTCGTCCCAAAAGTAGTGTTTAACATCCTTGAAAAACTTGTTCTTTTGTTGGGACGACATCCCTTTAACAAAGAAATTCCCCGCGTGGTAATTTGCATAATCGGTAAACCACGGGGTACTTGAGTCACCACGAAAAGTCACCATATTAAGTGTCTCGAGAGGAAACTTTTCATTTACCTCCTTTGGGTCGAGCACATTTTCATAAGGATTTTCTAATCGGGAAAGATGATCGGCCGCGAGATTCTGGGCTCCTTTGTGTCAATTACTTTGAATGTGAACTCTTAAAGGAGGAGAACCCACCGGAGCAATCTCGCCTTAGAATCTTTTTTAGCAAAGAGATATTTTAGGGCGGAGTGATCCGTATACACAATGCTTTTGTTTAAGACGAGGTAAGATCGGAATTTTTCAAAGGCATGCACCACGGCTAACATTTCTTTCTCCGTCGTAGTGTAATGCGATTTCGCCTCATGCATTGTTTTGCTAGCATAGTATATAGGCCTAAAGTGTTTTTCATGACGTTGCCCCAAGACTGCACCTATGGCAAAGTCGCTTGCATCGCACATAAGCTCAAAGGGTAGGTCCTAGTCTGGGGCAACCAAGATTGGAGCTTCGGTAAGTTTTTTATTTAATGTTTCAAAAGCTTGAATACATTAATTGGAGAAGATGAACGGGGTATTCTTCTCAAGAAGATGAGTCATCGGTCGAGAAATTTTAGAAAAATCCTTAATGAACCGTCGAAACCGGCATGACCGAGAAAACTCTGAACACCCTTTACGGTGGTGGGATGAAGTAACTTAGCAATCACATCGACTTTGGCTTTATCAACCTCAATCCTATTTTTGGAAATCTTATGGCCAAAGACAATGCCTTCCTTAACTATAAAATGACTCTTTTCCCAATTTAGACAAAGATTGGTGTCTTCACACCTTTGAAGCATCTTGTCTACACGAGAGAGGCAAAGATTGGTGTCTTTACCCAATTTAGACAAAGATTGGTGTCTTTACCCAATTTAGACAAAGATTGATGTCTTTACCCAATTTAGACAAAGATTGTTGTCTTTACACCAAGGACAATTCCTTCCTTTACCATAAAATGACTCTTTTTGAGTGACAGTGGGCTTCACTTAACTAACAAGCTTAAATGGCTAACTGTTTTGATCTTTGAGCACAAATAAGCAATCCTAAAAGAGAAATAAGCTAGGACAGGCACTCAACTACACTTAATAAGCATAGATGCACAAAAATAAGCAACTTAAATAAGCTAAAAGGACAGATTCACTAAAAGTGCTTAAATACTTAAGATTTTTAAACAAAGATGCAAATAAGCTCAAATTAGTTCTACCTTAAAAGAAATAAGCTATCATGAACTTAAACTAACTTAATAAGCAATTTTAAGCCTAACTTAAGCAAAAACAATAAGCAAATAAGCAAAAATAAGCAAAAGAGCAAAATAGCTAAAAACAGGCATACCAAACAACACAAAAGGAAATTTTGAGCTTTTAAATAAGCTTAAAGATGGATCCTTATGGCTAAACAGCGTCAAGAAGTTTTTCAACCTCTTTCTTAATGACATCGTGGATCTTTGGATTAACCCTTCTCTGATGTTGGACTACTGGTTCGTAGTCCTCTTCCATAAGAATTTTATGGAGAACAAAATCCGGAGTTATTATTACACATTTATGTCGGAGGGTAGGGGTTTCCGCAAGCGATGGGCTCGCTTTCGGACTTTTAGAACCTTTTATGAGAGCGGGTCTTTTCATCGGACATCAAAATCTTTGGCAAATTATGACTGGCAACTTGTTGTTGTCTCTCAAAAATGCATATTCGAGATTGAGGCGGTATAAGTCCTTAAGTTTGACCGTCGGGACGGTTCATCAATTGAAGATTTGGCAGTTTTAGCTTCACAAATTTTAAGTTCCTTTCTAATTTCCGGCAAATAATTTCCTTGGTTCGGAGGTGGTGAAGGATCACTATTAAGGAGTGCTTCGAGAATAAAGAAAGTCCCCTTAGGGGTGTATGAATCTGGATTCATCAACTTCCGGTGAAGTCTGGATGTCGGCTAAAGCAGTAGAAAGAATAGGCTTCTGCTTGTTCGAGAAGTAGAAAATTTGTAATCCCGAAAGGAGTGAGAGTCGGAGAAGAATTTGAAACTATCGGGTCATATCCGGGAGTGGGATTGCCACTTCGCGATTACGTCAAAAAAAATCCTAGAACTTCCTGAAGAAATACTCCTCACAAGCTAATTCAACAACGTCGATTCGGTTCGCCGTCATATCATTATAATTAACCAAGTATCACGAAGTTTGATCAAGATTGTAAGTAATGGCCTCATTGCCCACTCGAAGGGTTAATTCACCTTCGTACACGTCTATCAAAGCATGACCGGTCTTAAGAAACACCTCCCGAGAATTAGAGGTAACTCAAGGGTATGGTTCAAAATCTACACCACGAAGTCGGCTGGAAACTGGAATACACCAACTTTAACGTTGACATCTTTAGCAATACCGATCGGTCAGGGAGATCGAACGGTCCGCTAGTTCTAGTGTCATGCACGTCGGAGTCAGGTTTGGAAGGTTAAGCTTTTTCCACACAGAAAATGGCATGAGATTAATGCTCGCGCCAAGATCGGCCAAGGCTAAGCACTCATCCATTCCGGGAAATTTACATGGAATAAGGAATCGGCCGGGGTTAACTTGTTAAGTATGACCGCCGAGCAATGTTCGTTCAAAGGGGTTCTAGCCATCTCACTAAGTTTTTCTTTATTTTTGATTAAGGCTTTAAAAGTTGAAGCAAATTTGGGCATAATAGTCAAAGCATCCATGAAGCTAATTTCGAAACTCATATCTTTCAAGATTTTGTAGAATTTCTCATTTTGTTTGTTAGCGTTTTCACGGCGCTTTTCATCATTTCGCCTTGTATGGATTAAAGAAATCGCGGTTTGGGTTAGGCTATCGGCGCACTAACGGGAGCAACAACTGGCTCGGAAACCAGATTTTGGTTTTCAACTAGGACAACCGGAGGTTGGATGTCTTCGGTAATTCTGTTATTAGTAGGAAAAACCGTATCCTTTGTCACCTCAGTTCTACGTTTTACTACTTTAGGAGAAGAAGTAGTAGGAATCGTAGATCCTTGATAAACAACCCCGCTTCGGGTAGTAAAAGTAGTAGTCATACCCTTCAAGTTTTCCTTCGGGTGTTAGTAACCTGTGTTCCTAGGAAGGACATGAACTCGAAGTCTCGATGCGGTATTGGAATGACGAACTTGAAAGCATTTTCGTTTTAAATTTGTCATCTGGTTTTGTAAACCGTTGGCCTTGATTTTGCATTTCCTTAAGACTGCATCAATAGCCTTGAACTTTATATTCTCAGAAATTGGATATTTGTTCGAAACACTCTTGCATTTGCGGAGCGGGGGTTCTTGATTAGAGTTGAGCTTGGTAAACGGTGGTTGGACTAGTCGGAGGTTGTAGTAATTTTGTCTTGGTATAGAAGTTATTTCAACGGTTTCTTGATTAAAAATTGTGTTTCCCCGATTTTGGTTGAAAAATTATTTCTTGATTCTGATGAAACGGATTTATTGATTTTGACTCGGAGGAAAAACCAGGAATGGACGGTCGGATTTGGTTCGCAACCATAGGAGGTCTAGAATTGGTATTTTCTTGATTGAAATTAGCTGCAGCAGCTGAGTGAAACGTACTCTTGAAATGTTGTTCGATTAAACATTGCCATCGGTGGCAGACAATTTCTATATGACATGAGCTACTTCACATGTTAATGCACACTCTGCCTCGGCGACCGCTTTTAACGGGCACGGCGAGCTAGCTTGAGGCTTTTTGCACTCGATCGATAAGCATAGTTCTTGCATCATATTCTTAAGTTCGGGCAACTTCGGGGGGGGACTGGTAAGAGCAAGCAGAAACATCGGGTGAAAATACCGGGGGTAGATGAATTCGAACTCACTTTGGCAAATGACTGCCTTGTTTTGTGAATTACGGAACCTCCTAGATTTACTCTCGATAATTTTCCAAGATTCACGAGGCATCTTATCCAAAGAGTTTACACCGCAATTGGGAATCTCTACGAATCTTGATCATAGCATTTAAGGCATTGTAAAACGTATCTCGTTGATGTAATTACTGAAAATCCGTATGTGGGCATGCTCAAAGAAAAGATCAATTTAAATCGATCTCAAGTCGTTAAAACAACTCGTCAAATCTTTGTGAAATCTGTAGATTTCGTTTCGAAGATTTGGTATTTTTTATTTTTTAAAAGGAGGAAAGAATGATTATGGAATGCTTTTGAAACAAGATCATCCCATGTCAAAATTGATCAAAGAGGTTCTTTCTCTAGCCAAATCCGGGTTGAACCTTCGAGAGAAAATAGGAAAAGCATAAGCTTAATTGACGTGCTCGGGACGTCCGGAATTCTCATCGTTGAGGTTTGATTTTGTTGAAATAAGGATGTAAGCATGTGGTTCCTCTTTATCATGTTCGAAAAGAACTGGCTTGTTTTGTACAAGATTGATCAAACCATGTTTTAACTCAAAATTAGCATTGATTTCAGGAATTACGATTGCATCCTCGTACCCCTCGGTGGGTGCTTAGAGTAATTCCGCCATAGTCTGGTTATCGGCCATTGGAACTAGGGGAGGATTATCAAAAGGTTGTCATTCTAAATTAAACGATTCTACTAAGCCGGTGGGCTTGTTTGTTGAGGTTACACAGTTGTGGGTTGATAACGAGTGTGGCACTGCACAAGTAGAAGAAAAAGAAAATTTTATACTAATTTTTTATATATGTGTTTTTGATAATTTATTATATCAATCTATTTTAATGGATAACGAGATAGTACAATATTGAACAATTAATCAAACTTAACTTCACGGTAGCCTTAAAAATTTTACTTTTTAAAGTGAGCGAATTCGATAACTGGACACAAAAATGGTAGTTTTAAAATCTTTTATAGAGTTGGGAAATTATTTATTGGATATACCTCAATTGAAGGTATTATTTGTTGGTGTGTCTTTTACCAAATCTTTTGTTTATTTTAATATTTTTTATGGAAACTGAGATTGTATTTTTTATTTTTTTATTTTTATTTTTTTATGATAATTCATATAATATGAAAAAGAATAATTATTTTTTATTACATTTTATTTTTTATTCACTTTTTTTTTATAAAAAAAAACAGTGACTTTCGAAAATGAGTAGGATTCTTCAAATCGCGATTCGACAACTTCAACGAAAGAATCTTAATCACAAATCCGGCGGCAACGGCGCAAAAATTGTTAGGATTGTAATCTATACACGTAAATAAATAAGTATATTTGAGAAGAAATTACCTAACTACCGTGAGCGGACAATGGTTTTGTGAAGGTTAAGGCTTCTATTTGATATATTTTTTACGTTTGTACGGGTAGTTGATTCTCGGGTCGGTATTTCCATAAAGATTTGTTAAATTGAGACCTCGTTTGTTGTTCGGTCATATAATTTGAAATGGTTCTAAGATAGTTTGTTTTCTTTAAACTCCTTTAGAGTGAGCTATTTAAAGGGCATATAACATTATTTAATAACGGGGAAGTTAATCTTTAACTTAATACCGCGTTTGAGGAACCTTATGAGGACGTGTTAATAAGCCAGTTAAATTCCTTAATTAATAGGGTTTTGTTGGGGGGGGGTCGGGCGTTGTGTCGAGTTGGGCGTTTGTTAGGTTAGATTTATTAGTGAGTAAGTAGTAGGATTATGTTGGTGTTTTAAAATTTGAGCTCGTATGAGTCTGAGTGTTTCGGAAGTAAGTTATTAGAATAGTATTTTGTCAGTCTGAAGCTCATGTAATTTATTGTTGATTATTATTTTATATGTTACTGTGAATTGAGTTAGCCATATGTTTAGTAGTTTTAATAAGTTTAATAAATTTTTTTGGTTTATTATTTCTTATGTTTAATTTATCTTTTGGTGAAAGGGTATATTAACAAAGTTATTTAAGGAAATAACAAGATGAATTATATTCATTAGGAGTCTTGTATTTATTAATTATAAGAGGTTGAATCGTTACATATTGTTATTGCTGTTTCTGTGTGCCCTAGTCCCTCAATAACACACGGTACTTATATTGTTGATCGTATTTGTCTTTTGAATATGGAATATTTTGTTTGTCGTCTTGATTGGCCTTTTTATTTAGAGGTATGTTTGTATCTAGAAGTTAGGAAAGGTAGAAGTAACATTTAAGTAAGGGTTTCTGTTAGTTAAGAGCTAGTTTAAACTGCGTTTGTGTGATATTGTAGTATTGTTTTAGTATAATAGGCAGTGTAAGTTTATGAGATTGTTTGGGGGTTCTTGCACTTTCCGAAGATTGGATGTTTTGTGTATTGGAGCTGTTTGGTTCGTGAATATTTTAATGCTGGATTTGGATGTCTCTATGATTTGTGGGTGGTTTTAATTGGTGTAGGATGATTATATGTGGTATTGTGATATATGGTTTGCTTTTTATGGTATTGGCTGAAATATTGTGTTCGTTTGTGTTTTTGGATGTTGTACTTGATGAGGTTGAGTTTTTGCGTTATGTTGATGGTTTTTACTTTTTTGGTTTGATCGAGTTGGTATTTTGTGTGGTTGTTGTTTATTGTATAAGGTTGATGGTTACACTTTTTGGGACCTTTAGTTGATGTTATTTGAACCAGTTGTGGGTCAGCGGTATTGTATTTGTATTCGGGTTATTTTGTTAGAATGGTGTATAGAATTGTATGTTGATGTGTTTAGGGTAGATAGAGATTGTGCGGGATATTTTTCTAAGTGCATAGGAGTGGAGTTGCATGTAGAGATATTTTATTAATTTAGATATTTCATTTGAAAAGTGGAGTTAGATATTTGTTGTATATATGATCACTCTATGTTATGTGGGATTTAATGGTGAGTTGGTTTTTATGGTGGTGTAGTCCGGGGTTATTATGGTTTGTGATTGTGTTTGTTATTTTGGTTTGGATTGGCTCAATTGTTGTGTTGATGAGAGGAAGTGGCTATGTTTGGGGTGGGTATGGTTGATTGGTCGCTGTGTTGTTCTGTGCTTAAATTTCAGTCTCGTAATTTGCTATGTGGATTTTTGGGTGTGGATGCTTATGATTTCCCTTTGGGGTGGGTTTGGTGTGATTGCTGTGTGAGCATTTAGTTGGGGGGGTTTGGTTTTTTCGGTTGTAAGGGGGTAGAGGAGTTGTGGATTCCGTATTGTGAATTCTTGAGAAGGTTATGTGGTTTGGTTTAGTCGTTTTGGTCGGTGTGTGGGGTGAGTTTTTGTTTGGTTGTGATGTGATAGTGGTGGGGGTGGGTTGTGTGGTATCGATGCTTTGTAGGGTGTGTATGGTCTTTGTGTTGGTGTTTAGATAGCGGTGTAGGTATGGTGGTTGTGGTGGTTGGAAGTATTTAGAGGTTGGTCGCTGTTATGTCGGAGGTTGGTGGAATATTTTGCGTGCGGTTTGTGTTAAGGGGTGGGGTTGTGTTTTGGCGCGACTTGTTGGTTGTTGGCGGGGGGTCTTATGATTGGTAAAAAGGTGTATTGTCAATTTGTGTGTTCAAGGGTATTGCTGAGTCAGGTATACAAGGCTTTGCTGTGGTTTGTGGAGGTAGGTTTTGTGTCGTGTTTTGCTTGGTTGGTTGTTGAGGTTTGGTAGCTGTTTGTGTGGTTGAATATTCATTGTTGAATGTTGGTGGTGTGTGCGTTTAGGAGGTTGGGAGGTTTATGTGGAGGTTGATGTTGGATCTGGCGGGCTTGTGTTATGTTTGTGGGGTGAGGAGGGGTGATTTCTTCGTGATGTTGAGGTCTTTGTGGGTTTGATCGATGTTGAGTGTTTTGGAGAAATGCTTTGTTGTTATTGTGATTTGGGGTCGTTGTAAGGAGGGGTTTAATGGGTAGTTTAATTAAGTTAATAATAGAGTTAGTAATTTGGCTTTAGTATTCGTTTTGCTCTTGCAGGTTTCTGTTTTGAAGATCAGGAAGTTAGTAAGTAGTAAGAAAAAGTAATAATATGGTTGTATACGTTATTATAAGTTTTAAAATGATAAAGTTCGATGCGTGTTCCAAAGTTAATGTTTATAGCTTATAGTTTTTATGGAAGTGGTTTGTTTTTGACAACTTATTCAATTTGTTTTTGTTTTACATTTTTATGGTCTAAGGTATTTGTAATGGCTAATAGAGTAAGGTGTTAAAGGAATAGTATTCGCTATTTTATGTCCGAAGGGTTAAGTTAGAGGTGATTTGATGGGCGGTGGGGTGCTTTCCTATGATGTTGTGCATGTGTTTTGGGTTCAATGAGTCGGACCGTGACATCTAGTTAGGTGTTTGTCGTTTGTGTGTGTTGTGTGATAGGGATTTGTCTAAGTTTTGGTGGAACTTGTTTCTTTGGGGTGGGGACTTTGGGCATGTTTGGTTAGTTGGTTGTGTTCGTGTTGGGATGTGTTGTCGTCTGGGTGGAATTGGTGATATGGTGGTTCATTGTTGGAAAACAGTATGGAGTTTGGGTGGATATGTACTAGTCACTTGTTTCGCTTTGGGTTGCTTAATTTGTTTGTCTTAAGTGTAGGGGCTGTTCTGTTTGTATTTTGTGTGATGTCAGGTTGATATGGTTTGTTGGTTGGTTGTGATGTGTATGGGTGGTATCATGAGTGTGTTCTTGTGGGGGATTGGAAAGATTGAGGGTGGGTGTGTGGTTTGAGGGAGTGTTGGTTTTGTGGGTGTGTGAGGATGATTGGGGATTTGGTTGGGGGGTCTGGTATTTGGTTTTTGTTGATTGTTTGTGTATTTGGTTTGCTTGTTTTTCTTTTTGTTTTTTTTTTTTTTTTTTTTGTGTTGTTTTTTTGTGTGTTATATTTTATAATTTTTATAAGGTTCATGGTTTGGATTGGTGTGTTATGTGGTAATCTAGTGTACTATTGTGTGGTGGGTGTGGAGTGGGTGTGTCTTTGGATAGTCTGTGATTGGTTGTTGTTGTTTAAGTAAATTTTGTGTCTACGGTGTGATGAACATTGCTTGGTTAATATTGGTGTTGTCATGAAGTTTGGACTATGGTGTCTGGTTGGGGCTTTCTGTTTGTTTGGTGAAAGGGGTGTTGGGAATTTGTTGGGAATGAGTGTGTTGTATTTGTTGGTGTATTGTGTGGTTGTGTGGAATGCTTTCAGGGTGTGCTTGGTTTTGTTTTGGGTTTTGGGTAAGGTTGTGTAGGTGATGTTGTGTGATTTTGGTGTTTAGTGGCTTTGTGGGTAACGTTGGTTTTTATAATGGCTTCGGTTGGTTCTTGGGTGGGTTGGTTCAGTTGATATTCGATTGTAGGTGAGGATGTGCTGTGAGTTTGGAGATTTTGGATGCGTTACGTTGTGTTGCGTGGGGTCGGATGGTTGGTTTGGGTCTGTTTGTGTATTATATGCTAATGGTGATGTGTGATCTGGGTGATATATGTGGGCTTCTTCTTTGTTTGGCGTTTTGTTGGTTTGTAATTTGTGTTGTATGTTTAGGAAGATTTGTGATAGATAGTGGGGTTATTCCTTTTCTTATGTAACTTGGTGGGTGATATGTTGGATGCAGGAGCGAAGTTCTGTTTTGGCCTGTTGTTGCGTTGTTGAATGATGCGTGAGGTGTTGGTCGCTGGTTGGCTATTATGTGTGATTTGTTGAGTGAGTTTGCGGCAGATTAAGATGATTAGTAATCCTTTTTCGGGTTTGGCATGGGTGTAATTAAAGTGTGGTGGTGTGGTCGTGGTGTTTGTTGTTGCGTTGTGTAGTTGGGGTTATTTGGGGTTGTTGTATTTGTTAAGTTTTTGCTGTTGACTTGATTTTTGGCGATTAGATAATGTAATGTAAGGGATTTGTAGATTTTAATATGATGAACTGGTTCTGTTGAATTTAGGAATATACGTAGAATAATTGTTTTTGTGTTTAGTAGTAATACGATTAGATTGTTAAAGAAGATGTGGTTTTTGTTGTTGATAATTTGGTGATTATCGTCAGAGTAGCTGTTTAGAATTGGCCAGAAATTTTGTCCTCTGTGATAAAGTTTGAGTAGTCAAATGACGTCTTTTTTGGTTGAGCTAGAATACTTCTTTGAAGAAGTCTACAAGGCAACCACGGATCGACTGGATTGGCACAACCCTGAAGGTCAACAATATCCTCATGATCTGCGAAAGCCACTACCATTGATACCTAACTTTCGTGGTCGTCAAGTCATTCCATTTGATCACTTCATCAACAACGACCTTGCGTATCTATCTGGTGGTGTCTCCAGCCGTACTTATGCAACTTCTGTCACAAAGACCAAGGCTGTAGATTATGGTCATATCAAATGGATTAAAGATTTGGTCCCCAACACAATCTGGAGTGAAGTGCCGGTCAACTATGACAAGCATGCACTATAGGGAATCTCTCATTGGGGACGTAAATGTCAATAATTTTATGGATTTGCTGCTAACAGGGAATCTGCTCGTGATGTCTACTCCAAACTTAGAATCATTGCTGTCACAAAGCTTTAAATTGTCGAATGGCATGGCTACAAACATTTGGATTGGATCACCGTTCGTAGAGATGATGACAAGCTATATACATTCAAGGAAGGAGACTTCAAACGGCTTCGCCTTCAAGATATCGAAGACATGCTGATTCTTCTTGTTCAAGGCAACGTCATCCAAAGGCGTGTTGAAGATCTTCAGTTAGGTGTCGAAAGTTACCAAAAGAAGCTCAACATCACAAAGCCAGATACGTACAGATCTGATCTCAAACGCAGGGATGCCTATACAGCATATTCCAATCCCAGAGGCTTCATCTATCAGAACAAAGACAAGAAGAACAAGTTGATGCGTATTGATGAACTCCACAAGTTTAGTGACGGTACACTCGATGATGTTCGAACTGCTCTTAATGATCGTCTGAAAGGGATTAGGATGGAATATCTACCAAAGACAATATGGAGACAGAGTGATAGGGAACGAGCAAAAGCTATGATCCAGGCGATCGACAAACAGCTCAAGTCAAGGAGGATAATGAGAAGTTTGGAAAAATTTGTTGGTGGGAGACCGTACGAGGGTGACTTGCGACTGCTGCAAAGGACCATATGATGTATCATATGATGTCCTCATCATAATCAGGTCAAACCTTGTACATAATAATTAACTTGTGAAATTTGTATATATGTAGTGTAGATATTAAGGTGACATTAAGGAGTGCTCGAGTACAAAATTTTCAAGAATTTCTTAGTAAATTCAAAAAATTTCAAATTATTGTACTCAGCACTGTCTTATAAACCCTCAAAAATTGAGGGGGAGCATTAAAATGTTCCTGTTCGATATTATGTAACATTTTGTCCCCGTACGTTTAATCAATTGATATCCAAAATATCAAGGGATTAACATTTTGGATAAGGGGAGAAAATGTGATTAAACTGAACCTAATTTGTATTGAAATGTGATCATATAAAATGGACTCAATGCACTCCACACTTAGCATGTACTACGATTACGATGCACATGTTAAGGGGGAGCTTTTAGTGATAATGAAAAACTCTCAAAGTGTAAATCTTTTGATATTTATATCAAACACTTTGATTGAAAATTTTCAATGATTTTGGAAGGATTGTGATGAAATACCCAAAAGACCGACCATGTACTTAAATTTATGAAGTTATAAGGCGGTTAGGCTTAGGTACTCAAATCCCATGATCTAGCCAGAACCGGAGGGATCTACCCAGGGATATCCACTAGTTAGTGTAGAAGTCCTTAGGTATGATACAAAAGGAGAAAAAGTAAGAATCGAGAAAAGTGCCGACTGAGATGGAGCTAGCACTGGAATAAACCCAACAAGGTGTTAGTTATGAAGTCTCGGTAAGCGCTGAAGGGGTTGAAGAATGAAAAAGAAATAGGAAATCGGGTCTTACATAATATGTCGGAAATACTAGTTGTTGTCTTGAAATTAAATGATAGTATGGACTAGAGACACTATGCACAAACCCTCCCTAGCACTAATTGGTCTCTCAACAGACTCTTGTTTCATTTCTCACAGAGATTACACGCATTTCTATCAACTTTCTCACTCCGAGTTAGTTGATATTGAAAAGGTGGCAGTCTGCTCCAGCCTCCGATCACTAAAAACAAAGTGCACTATTAAGTCTAGAGCCAAAAGAGATCATCCATAAATCTCATTAGGACACTTGTCAAATCATGCTTTCTAGGTCACACAATGTGAATAACAAGTTAACATATTAAGAGTTCTACGCATTATCCTTGTGATGTTGCCAGAACATCTGATTGCAGTAAAATAATATATAAGTATAGAAAATTACCAAACTACCCTTGAGGACAAAGGTAGAAAGGAAAATTCTTACAAATATATATATTATAATACGTATATTAACCAGGAAGTATGATTCCCGGGTCGTTATTCCCCAACGATTTATGAAATTGAGACCACGTTTGTTGTTCGGACAATGATTTGAATTGGTAACAAAGATTGATTTGATTATCTATTTCTACAATAATTAAAATAAGCAAAGGAAAACAATTAAGCACGAAAACAAATAACGGGTACGAAGAAAATACGACAAATAAGCAACTATACTAAATTTTAAGCCTATGAATGCAAATTTAATATCTAAACCTAAATTAAGACAAAGTAAAATTTTAAGATAAAGAAAATAATTTTTATTTTTATTTTTTGAAATTTTTTTTATGAATTAAAAGCTAATTTAATGATTAAAAAAATCCTAGAAAATAACAGATTAATTCCTAAAAATTCTAAAAAATGATTTTAAACTCTAGAAAAATCTAAGGAATGATAAAAACTCAGAAAACTATTTTTAACTATTTTTTATAATAAAATCCTATTTTATAAAAACTAAATTAAAAACTTAAAAATGAAATTAAAAATCTAAAAATGACAAAAATGATTTTAATGCATGTAAACCTTAAAGTAATTATTCTAAATCTAAAAACTATTTTTTTGTATTTTTAAAAATTATTTTTCTATTTTTTATTGATTTTAGAAAATTTTAAACTAAGAAAAATGATAAAAAATTAAAATTTAATGCGGAAAATCAGAAAATCACAAAAAGTTACCTATTGATTGCCATGAATCTAAGAAAATAAAAGCGAAGGCCCATCTTATTCAATAGTGGGAAAAAAGGCTATACTAAGCTACGGCTTATTTTATAAGGCGCTTTAGAGAAAAAGTGTTTAAGTATTAAAAGTGGAAACAATGCTCACGGTTGAGCTATTGAAGCAAACGGTTAGAGACAATGGTGTGTATGCTAGAGGTCGAGGGTTCGAGTCCCGGTTCAATTTTATATTTTTTTTAATTTTGAAACTCAAGAACAAAGTTGTATATAAGCTAAAAACTAAATAAAACTTTTTGTGAAAATATTTTTTGATCTCTAAGAATATAAGCTGAAATGAGCTTTTAAGAACAGATAACTCTTATTTTTTTTTGGCTTTTTTAACAAAAACTTAAGTTACTCTAAAAGCTTAAAAAGCTAAATGTAGGCTTAAAATTTAAATAAGCAATATCTATCCTAAGACTAACCTAATAAGTCAATGTGGACAGAAATAAGCTCAAGAGACAAGCCATAAGCTGAAAAATCACAATAAGCTCTTAAGCAAACTTTAAAACCAAATAGTCCTAACGACAATTTTTTGAGCTTAAAATTAAGCAATGAAATAAGCACTTTATGAAATGAAACTTATATTTTCTTAAAACTTGACTCAAAGACTACAAGAAAAATATTTTTTTGAAAAGTCTTTGAAATACTAGAGAGATACTTATGAAAATGATTTTGAAAAACAATGTTTTAGGACAAGTAAGCTGATTTTAGAAAAAGAAGATAAGCTATTTATGAGCTTAAATTTAGATGATCAAAAAGGCTTTATGTGAGACAAACTTAAAACAGCTAAAACTACTATCTTAAATCTACTTGAATGCTAAAATTCATACCCTAACTACTAGATTTACTTGCTGAAATTTGATGTTGAAAATGGATGTTTGTAATTTAAGCTGCTGATGCAATTGACATGTAAATGAACCAAACTTTAAAACCTTTAAGTGCAGACTAAAGAACTTGATTCTAATTGATTCAAAACAACTAATTAAGTGCAATTTTAACAAAAATGACAACTAGAAAGCAAATAAGCTAAAAATGCTAACTACACTTAAAAACTATTGCTATATGATTCAAATTATAAACTAAAATCCTAAGGAAAAACTTGATTTATCAGCAAAAACTACTTCAGAATTCAAACTTAGCTACAAATGATTAATAAATTCAGTTTAAAGATCCTAAAGAGCCACAAGCAGTACTAACTCTTGGTTAGTACTGATGTGCCAAACACCCCTTTAGAATTCATGAAATCCCATTAAGCTTGCAAGTATAAAAATCTAATGAAAACATTCGCCAAAGACCAGATAACAAGAGCTTATAATAGACCTAATTAACCTATTTTCAATAAGCAATTAAGCCAGGAAATATAAGAACCTTAGTTTCTATGCTAGTTATTTTTGGGTTTTTATGATTTTAAAGACAAATAAGAAAAGTAAGATCTAATAATTAAGCTAAAAACAGATTATATAAAACATGATCAATAAGCACAATGAGATAAATTAAGCACAATATAAGCAAGAAGGTAAGCAGGAAAATAAGCATCTATTTATGCTAGAAAAATTAAACATGAGGGAATAAGGAACTTATAGATGCCTTAGCTAAACAAAGGCTAATTAATGCTCAAAGAGCTGTCTACAAGCTCTAGCTTATCAATGATAAGCTAGTAAAGGTCCCATAAGCTCTTCCATTGTAAGCTTATCATCCAAGAGCTCAAATCCATAATAGCAAAGGTAATAAACTAATTTTAAAGGTTTAAGTATATTAGATGATTAACTTGAGCTCAATTTGAGCTTAGAGACTCAAAGAGCTTGTGTGGAGCTTATTAGAGCTTTTGTAACAGTAATCAAACATTTGAGCTTAATAAGAGCTTATGACAGATTATATAAAGGAAAACTTGATTTCACTAATAGAAAACTGGTTACAACTTTTTGGAAATGGAAGTTACAATAAGCTGAAAAAGTTACATTACTTAAGCTAAAGTTTTAAAAGCTAAAAATACAATTAAGCTAAATTTTTAAAAGCTAAAAACTAGATAGTGTGTGTGTGAATGTGAGGCGCTATTTATAGCCTGAAGATGAAGCTTCTAGGAGTCTAGCCCGCTCCTCTATCTCTTGATCTTGGCCCTTGAATCTTCTCTCATCATTGGATCCTTGTTTTGAGTCGTTGGATTAAATGAGTGAGCACACGGATTGCCAACGTGGCATTCCGTATGTCAGACTCATTGTGCTTCTTTTGTGAGTGATTTAGCACAAAATCCCAATGATTGGTGTGCTTCTTGTCAGTCCACGTGTCAAGCCATGTGGGTTTCCACCAATAAGAGCTCCTCAATGACGTTTCTTTGTGCCAGCTTGTCACTTATCACTTGAATTACATAGCCACGTCCTTAATTAGAATTAACCCCATGATTTAAGTGGGGTAACTCGATGGGAACGACGATGAACAGTAATTCCCCTTGGCGCCATTTTTAACCGTTTGGTTTGAGAAGTTTGACTGGGGTGTTGGGAAGGTTGACTTGGGCTTGGTTTATAGGCCGGTTATTGTTTGTTTGGGTAGATATAAACGGGTGTTAACTCTTTATATATTAAAGAGTTAACACCGTTAGGGATTAGGGGACCATTTTTGCAATTTGGTTTGACTTGAAGGGCTGTTTTGGGAATTTTTGGGTTTTGTCATTTAGTGAGTTGATCAGGTTTGACTTGTTGAACAAAGTTGACCAAGTGTTGACTTTTGATGACCTTGATAGCATTCTTCCGGCTTTTGTACACTCTTTTCCGTCTCGTGTCTGTGTTTGTCCGGTTTTGACCGTTTTCTTGTGATTTTTGCTATATCCATACCTAAACAATCACAAAGATAAAACAAACAATATACAAGCATTTTAAGCATAATTTTGTCTTTTATGGGTCATTTTTGATATAGAAAAGTATGTGTTTTCACACATATAAAAATTCTCCAAACTAAGCGATTGCGTGTCCTCACGCAATATTATATGATTTAAAACCAAATACCTCAAAACTTCCCCAAACTAAATCTTTGAAAATTAGCAAAGACTTTTGTGGAGAGAGTTAAGAAGTCAAAAGATATAAAACACCCCATTTTCCAATTTTTATAAAACCTTTTCTTTTTTTTTGTTTTTTTGTTTTACTTTATATAGAGCAAAATATGATTATTTCGACTTTCATTATTTCCATAACTATTAGGGATCATAGAACAAGATACATTTCGAACCGAGAATGCCCCCAAAAAGGATAAATTCATCGTCCCCGACTTTTTACTTATCCAAACCAAGCTTAAAACGAAATTCACAGCAAAATAGTAAAGATGCATAACATACCATATTTGCAACTTGTGAACTTTGTTACTCCCGACATTTATTATATTGTAAGTGATGTGCTATTTTGAATGTCAACAATGGCTCACCATTTTGCAACATATATGTTCAGTTCCACCTCACGAAAAATGAGTTGAAGGCGATAAATCCATTGTAGTCGATTTGTCTTGGCACATCTAACTTGAGGCTAATGTGACCAGGCTTTTGACACTCCTACAGAGATAGTATCGGGACTCACGGGACTGAGGTTTCAAAAAAACTCTAGGTTTCCCGGATATTCATAGCTATTAAAATGAATAGTTCAAAGTTCAAAAGCATATTTGAATTTAACAAAAAGAAATCTATTTATTAATTTAAACTTAATATTAAACATTTATGCAATTGTAACCCTCGACCTTTTAGAAGGCTGCAACATCGGTTGTGAGCCGGCAAGATGCAACAAACTTTTATCAGTCTCGGATTTTTTATTCTTACTATGGGCTTTCTTTAGAAGACTACCACATCGGTTGTGAGCCGGCAAGAGGTAGTAAACTTTTATCAGCCCACAGCTTTTATTATTATTATATTTTTTTATCATTTTATCATTCATTTTTTTATATATAGAGAAGACTTCTTTTTGAAAAATTCAAGTATAAGTTTGAACTAAGACTAAATTTTTTTTGCTATATATTACATAAAAATTGTTGATTTAAGTTTAATTTCCAAAAACAGCACGTATATTAGTCCGGTTAAGAGCTTATGGGAGAAAAAGCCACAAATTACATACATGAGCTCTTAAGATTTCCAACTAATCCTTGTTTAGCATCCTACTCATACTTAACTGTAGCATTTTTCGTTCTTCGCGAATTTCCGCGGACGCTTAGCCTAAAAGTTAAGGAACAAGCTAGAGCTCAACACGCTCGATCGGGTCAAAATTTACTCTTAGTCTCCCCATCAGGAAAGTCAAAATTGTGACAAAAACACTTATTTTATTTTTGAAAATTTTAAATTTTTTCATATTTTTGAAAATTTTTGTGGGAAAACGGGGTACGTGAGAACAACGGGCAAAAGTAGGTAAGATCATATCGAAGATATACTACCCATACTAAAATCAAACATTGTCCTCAATGTTTCCTAGCCTAAGTCTTAAAAACCCCATACTAGAACTCAAAAAGGTCGAATGCATAACTCAAGCCTGAAGAAAGTATCATAAAAATCTCAATCCGTTTATCAAGTGTGCTAAAAGATAAATGTTAGACGATAATAATCTTTAGGATATTGGATTTCCCTAAACTAATGGCAAGCAAAGGCTAGGAAGCTCGAGTGGATCGGGACAAAACACCGAACACGAGAGTCTTCAGAAAAATTGGGTTCATCCTGCAAACAATCACAACAAACAACAAACACAAAGATCGGAAGAGTACAAGCCTCCTCACATCACAATAAGAAAGAAGTTAGAAAATAGAAAATGGATAAGCATGGGGTGCCTCCCACGAAGCGCTTTGTTTTTGGTAACCGAGTCACATAGCTTGACTCGATCCCCGAATTCATTCGTCCTTAGGGAAAGTCTGGAGATCCGAGACAACCGTGGGCGGTGTGTCCCCTCCGAAGTAGTGCTTAAGTCGGTGGCAATTCACTTTGAAGTTTGATCCGTCAGAGTGAGATAATTTTGCAGTGCCATATGGAAAAACTTCGGTTATAGTGAAAGGGCCGGACCATCGGGTTTTAAGCTTTCCCGAGAATATCTTTAGACGAGAGTTGAAAAGCAAGTTTTTGTTCACCCAACTTTTGAAAATGCGGTTTTTGATCTTTGAGTCGGGAAGCTTCTTCGTTTCTCTTGTAAATCAAAGAATTCTGTATGCTTGATCCGATGTTCATTAACGTTGCCAGCTTCCGCGTGATCTCCGCGGTTTTAAGAATCGAAAATTAGCATGTTTTAATGCCTAATATGCTCTATGCTCTAATTCGATAGGTAGATGACACGACTTTCCATACACGAGCTTGTAAGGGGTGCAACCAATTGGTGTCTTATAAGCGGTACAGAATGCCCATAGAGCGTCATCAAGCCTATCGGACCACGAGGCACGGTTTTCTCCAACCGTCCTTTCTAAAATACGTTTTAACCCACGATTCGACACCTCGACTTGACCACTCGTTTAAGGGTGGTAAGCGGTAGCAAGACGATGAGTGACCCCATACTTAGACATTACTTTAGCAAATTTATCATTAATGAATGGTCCCACGATCGCTTTTAATTCGCTCTCGGTGTACGATCGGGCAAAAAGAGATTTCAAAAACTTAACTACAACTCTAGCATCGTTAGTGGGGAGCGCCTTGGCTTCAACCCATTTGGATAGGTAATCGACGGCTACGAGTATGTATTTATTTCCTCTAGATGACGGAAATGGTCCCATGAAGTCTATGCCCTAGACATCAAAGATTTCACACACTTGGATGGAATTTTGTGGCATCTCATCACGCTGTAAAATTTTTCCCTGACGCTGGCATGAGTTACAGTTTTTAACTAACTCATGGGCATCTTTATAGATAGTGGGCCAATAAAATCCTGAATCAAAAACCTTTTTGGCGGTGTAGTTGGCACTGTAATGTCCCTCGGTGGGTCTATTATGGCAAGCTGTGAGGATGTCGACAGCTTCTCGGCCCGAAACACATCGCCGGATCACTTGATCCGCACAGGTTTTGAATAGAAAAGGGTCGTCCCAAAAATAGTGTTTGACATCTTTGAAAATTTTGTTTTTCTACTGAGTTGACATTCCTTTGACAATGAAATTCCTCGCGCGGTAATTTGCATAATCGGCAAACCACGGGATACTTGGGTTACCACGAAAAGTCACCATATTAAGTGTCTCGAGAGGAAAATTTTTGTTTATTTCCTTTGGATCGAGAAAATTTTCATACGGGTTTTCTAATCGGGAAAGATGATCGGCCGCGTAGTTCTCGGCTCCCTTCGTATCAATTACTTTAAAATCAAATTTTTGAAGGAGGAGAACCCACCGGAGCAATCGCGCCTTGGCGTCTTTCTTATTAAAGAGGTATTTAAGGGCGGAATGATCCGTATACACTATGCTTTTATTCATGATGAGGTATGACCGAAATTTTTCGAAGGCATACGCCACGGCCGAACATGTCTTTTTGTTGTGGTGTAGTTCGGTTCGCCTAGGTCATTATTTCCTGCGTGCAATATTGTATAGACCTAAAGTGTTTCTCAATCGTTTGCCAGAACCGCACCTATGGATAGTCGGCTCGGCAAAGCACATACGCTAAAAGGCTGGTCCCAGTCGGGGGCAATCAGAATTGGAGCTTTCGTAAGTTTTTTCTTTAAAATCTGAAAAGCTTGAATGCATTCTTCGGAGAAAATGAAAAGGAGTGTTTTTTCAAGGAGATGGGTCATGGGCGAGAAATTTTTGTGTCCTTGATGAATCTACGGTAAAAACCTGCATGTCCGAGAAAACTCCTAATACCCTTGACGGTAGTTGGGTGAGGTAATTTAGCAATGACGTCTATTTTGGCTTTGTCGACTTCGATTCCTTTCTTTGAAATTTTATGTCCAAGTACGATGCCTTCTTTCACCATAAAATGGCTTTTTTCCCAATTTAGAGCCAAATTAGTGTCTTCACACCGTTTAAGCATCTTTTCTAAATTGGAAAGGCACGTTGAGAAAGAATTTCTAAAAACTAAAAAGTCATCCATGAAAACTTCCATCGTCTTTTCAATCATATCATGGAAGATAGCCATCATACACCTCTGGAACGTGCCTGGTGCATTGCATAAGCCAAAAGGCATGCGGCGGTAAGCAAACGTTCCGTATGGGCAGGTGAATGTGGTCTTTTCCTGATCTTTCGGATCGATTGGTATTTGAAAGTAACCCGAGAAACCATCGAGGAAACAATAGTATTCATTTCCTGCGAGTCTCTCGAGCATTTGATCCATAAACGGCAAAGGGAAGTGGTCTTTCCGGGTGGCTTCGTTCAACTTACGATAATCAATACAAACTCTCCATCCCGTTACAAGTCTAGTTGGTACTAATTCATTTTCATCATTGGTCACTACGGTCATCCCTCCTTTCTTTGGCACACAGTGCACTGGGCTTACCCAAGGACTATCCGAGATTGGGTAGATTAATCCGGCGTCAAGAAGTTTTTCAACCTCTTTCTTAATGACATCGTGGATCTTTGGATTAACCCTTCTCTGATGTTGGACCGCTGGTTCGTAGTCCTCTTCCATAAGAATTTTATGAGAACAAAATTCCGGGTTAATACCCTTTATGTCGGAGAGTTTCCAAGCGATGGCTCGCTTTCGGGACTTTAGAACCTTTATGAGAGCGGTCTTTTCATCGACACTCAAATCTTTGGCAATTATGACTGGCAACTTGTTGTTGTCTTCCAAAAATGCATATTCGAGATGAGGCGGTAAGTCCTTAAGTTCGACCTCGGGAGGTTCATCAATTGAAGATTTGGCAGTTTTAGCTTCACAAATTTTAAGTTCCTTTCTATTTTCCGGCAAATAATTTCCTTGGTTCGGAGGAGGTGAAGGATCACTATTAAGGAGTGCTTCGAGAATAAGAATGTCCCCCTCTGGGTCATAATAGGATTCATCAACTTCCGGTGAAGTTGGATCGTCGGCTAGAGCAAGAAAAGCATCAGCTTCTTCGAGAAGTAGAAAATCACTATCCCCGAAAGGAGTGAGAGTCGGAGAAGAATTTGAAACTATTGGGTCATATCCAGGAGTGGGATTGCCACTCGCGATCACGTCGGAAAATCCTAGAACTTCCTGAGAATACTCCTCACAAGCTAATTCAACAACGTCGATTCGGTTCGCCGTCATATCATTATAATTAGCCGAGTATCTCGAAGTTTGATCAAGATTGTAAGTAATGGCCTCATTGCCTACTCGAAGGGTTAATTCACCTTCGTACACGTCTATCAAAGCACGACCGGTCTTAAGGAAACACCTCCTGAGAATTAGAGGTACTCGAGGGTCTGGTTCAAAATCTATGACCACGAAGTCGGTTGGAAACTGGAATACACCAACTTTAACGTTGACATCTTTAGCAATACCGATTGGTCGGGAGATCGAACGGTCTATTAGTTCTAGTGTCATGCACGTCGGAGTCAGGTTTGGAAGGTTAAGCTTTTTCCACACGGAAAATGGCATGAGATTTATGCTCGCGCCAAGATCGGCCAAGGCTAAGCACTCATCCATTCCGGGAAATTTACATGGAATAAGGAATCTGTCGGGGTCACCAAGTTTTTCGGGTAACTTGTTAAGTATGACCGCCGAGCAATGTTCGTTCAAAGGGGTTCTAGCCATTTCACTAAGTTTTTCTTTATTTCCGATTAAGGCTTTAAGAGTTGAAGCAAATTTAGGCATTAGAGTCAAAGCATCCATGAAGCTAATTTCGAAACTCATATCTTTAAAGATTTCGTAGAATTTCTCAATTTGTTCGTTAGCGTTTTCACGGCGCTTCTCATCATTTCGCCTTGAAGGATAAGGAATCGACGGTTTCGGGTTAGGCATCGGCGCACTAACGGGAGCAACAACTGGCTCGGAAACCGGAATTTGGTTTTCAACTGGGACAACCGGAGGGTGGACATCTTCGGTATTTTCGTTATTAGTAGGAAAAACCGTATCCTTTGTCACCTCGGTTCTACGTTCCACTACTTTAGGAGAAGAAGAAGTAGGAATCGTAGGTCCTTGATAAACAACCCCGCTTCGGGTAGTAATACCCTTCAAGTCTTCCTTCGGGTTAGTAATCGTATTACTAGGAAGAGAACCTGAACTCGAAGTCGAAGCGGTATTGGAATTTACGAATTTAGAAAGCATTTCCGTTAAATTTGTCATCTGGTTTTGTAAACCTTGGCTTGACTTTGCATATTTTCGCAATACAACATCATTAGCCATATGACATAATTCTCATAATCGGTCTTTGAAACACCATGCATTTGCGGAGCAGGAACTTGATAAGGTTGAGCTTGGTAAACTGGTGGTTGACTAGTCGGAGGTTGATACACTTGTCCTTGGTAGAAGTTATTTCCATGGTTTTGATTGAAATTGGTTCCTCGATTTTGGTTGAAATTATTTCCTTGATTCTGATTGAAACGTTTTTTGATTGTTTTGAATCGGAGGAAAACCAGGAGGTTGGATTTGGTTTGCAACCATCGGAGGTCTAGAATTGGTATTTCCTTGATTAAAATTGGCTGCAGCAGCTTGTGAAACGTACTCTTGAATAATGTCCTCGCTAAACTTTCCATCCGGTGGCTGACAATTTCTATAAGAATGAGCTCCTCAAAAAGTTACACAACTGCTCGACCAATTTTACGGTGCGGGAGCTTGGCATTTTGCTTGTCGATAAGCATAGTCTTCATCATATTCTTAAGTCAGAACTTCGTTGTAAGAGCAGCAACATCTGGTGAAATTCCGAGTAGATGAATTCGAACTCACTTTGGCAACGACTGCCTTGTTTCGTGAATTACGAACCTTTGATTTACTCTTGATAATTCTCAAGCATTCACGAGGCATCCGTATCCAAAAAGTTTCACCCCAGCCGAATTCAACGAATCTTGATCATAGCATTCCAAGCATTGTAAAACGTATCTAACTGATGTAATTCGAAAATACGTGATGAGGGCATGCTCTAAGAAAGGACAAAACTCAATCCCCAAACTCATAAAACATTCGTCAAATCTTTGTTGAAATCTCGTGATTTGATATCGAAGATTTGTCGTTTTGAAGGGAGGAAAGATTGATATAAGGAAATTTGAAACAAGCAACCCCCATGACAAAATTGAACGAGGAGGTTCTTTTCTATCCATATCCGGGCTGAACTTAAGAGAAAATGGAAAAGCATAAGCATAATTGACGTGCTCAGCTACCGGGAATCTCTAGTAGAAGGTAACTTATTGAAATAAACGGGATGTGAGCATGTGGATCCCTTTATCATTTCCGAGAAAACTCTATGTTTGACAAGATGATCAAGACCATGCTTTTAACTCAAAGTTAGCATTGATTTCGGGAATTACAATTGCACCTCGTACCCCCGGTGGCTTGGAGCAATTGTGCCATAGTCCGGTTATCAGCCATCGGAACTAGGGGAGGATTAACAACAG
Source organism: Tanacetum coccineum (assembly GCA_026074375.1). NCBI lineage: Eukaryota > Viridiplantae > Streptophyta > Magnoliopsida > Asterales > Asteraceae > Tanacetum > Tanacetum coccineum. The sequence goes on from BQNB010045555.1 coordinate 27,562, forward strand.
GTTCTTCTAAATGAAATGGTTCTACAACAGCCGGTTGGGCTTGTTGTTGATGGTTACGGTTGCGGGTTTGAGAACGAGTGCGCATGCACAAAGTAGAAAAAGAAAATTTAAACTAATTTTTTATTTTTTATATTTTTATTTTTTAACAAACTATTTTAACGGATAACGAGAAGACAACTTAAACCAAATAATCAAATTTACTTCACGGTAGCTCTTAAAAATTTTACTTTTTAAGGTGAGCCGTATTTCGTAAATGACACAAATGGTAAGTTTTTAAATCTTTGATTCGAGTTGGGAACTTACTAATGGATAATACCTCAATTGAAGGTATTATTTGTTGGTGTTCTTTTACCAACTTTGTTTATTTTATTTTTTTTATTGACAATTTTTTATATTTTTGATTTTTTTTTCTTTTTATTTTTTATATGATAATTATACTAAAGAAAGGAAAAATATTTTTTACTTTTTGTATTTTATAATTTTTTATTTATTTATTTTTTTTTTAACAAAAACAAAACTTTCAAAAATGAAAGGGTCTTCAAATCACGATCAACAAACTTCAAACGAGAGAATCTTAATCACAAATCCCCGGCAACGGCGCCAAAAATTGATTCGCTAGAATCTATATATACGTAATAATAAAATATATAATATTATGGAAAATTACCAGTTTACCCTTGAGGACAAAGGTGAAAAGGAAAATCTTCACAAATATATATAATATAATACGTATATAAACCGGGAAGTATGATTCCCGGGTCGTTATCCCCCAACGACTTGTGAAATTGAAACCACGTTAGATGTTCGGACAATGATTTGAATTGAAGACAAAGATTGATTTGATTATCTACCTTTAAAAATTAAAATTTACAAATTATAACAATTAAGCATTAAGACAAATAACGGGAAACCAAAATTTAACTAAAAATGCAAAACGGGACCCCTAAACGGAGATCAAAAATCCTAAATTTCTAAAATTAAACCTAACTTAAAATTTTCTTTTTAAATGGACTCTATTTGACTAATAAGTAAGTTTAAAGAAAACTAGAATAAAAACTGAGTTGAAATGAGCGTTAAAACACGAAAAACGAGAACGGGAACGAATCCCGTTCTTTAAAAATCAAAATTTTGCAAATTAGACCCTACGAAAGCGAAACTAATTTTCCTATAAACTTAACGATAAAAGAAAATTTTCTAAAAAAGATTTATATTTTTTTGATTATTTTTTATTTTTTTATGATTTTTTAAAGTTTTTAATGAAAATAAATGTTTAAAAATACTAAACTATCTATAAAAATTCTAGAAAAAATACGGAAAATAGCTTGAACTAATTAGATCCTAAAAAAAATAAGCTTGATATCACAGCTTATAGAATAAGCCACGAAATAAGCTATAACAGCTTATTAGGCTTATTGGGGCTAAATGTGTATAAAGAATAAATGGTGTAAATGTATAACGAATAAGACCCAAGGGCGCAGTGGTAGAGTGTGTGTTAAAAGGGTTGAACTGGGTAGAGGTCCCGGGTTCGAGCCTAGCTCACCCGGGATTCCCTAGTTTCCTTTTTTTTTGAAAACTTAAAGAACAAAGTTGTTGATAAGCTTGAGCTTATCAACTTTAACAAAAGCACTTTTTTCTAAAACTTAAAGAATAAGCTGGAAACAACTTAATTTGACAGCAACTTAATTTTAAAGAAAAACTTAAAAAGCTAACTGTTAGCTAGGACTTAAGCTAATAAGCAATCTTAAAACTTTTAAAAAAACTAAATTAAACTAAAACAAACACTTAAAGCTAAAACAGAAAAAGCTGAGAGCAAAAGAGCTTATTGCTCAATAAGCTAATGAGACCAAACTCAGAAACAAGCACTTAAAACTCAAATATATAAGCTTAGAATTCAATCATTAGCTCATAATAGAAACTAAGCTTTGTGAAAACTTAATCAACATCTATTAAGTAGAAAATTCAATCATTAAAATAAACTCTATTAAGCTTAGAAATCTTAGATTTAAAAAAACAAAGTTATAACAAATAATGTTTTTTTGGCCTTTTTGAGATTTTTTTTTGAACATTAAAGCCTATTTAACTAAGAATAAAGCTAGAATGTAAAAACAAGTTTTAAGCTCATTAACTATATGAAATCTAAGAGCCAATACTTAATTTTAAAAGCTAAAACCTAATTAAGCTACCCTAAATCCTAATCCAAATGGCTGCAGTTTTAAGACTGCAGTTACCTATCTTCATAATGCCATTTGACAAAGAGTCACAAAACAAATTGCATGTGACATTGGTGCCCAATCCTGCAATGAACACTCTCAATGAGTGTGTTTGATACTTAGCAAGGCAAAATTCCAAGCCTAGGAGGCTTGGTTCAATCAAACTAGCTAACTTAAAACAATTACCTCCCCTGGTGCACAGCTTATAAAATCCAACCTTACTTGTTAGCCTTTTGAATAACTAACTTATGTAAACAAATTTTCAAATGGATTTAAATGATAATGTAACTAAAACTCAAGCAAATTGCACAACTCAGTTTGACTTTAAGGAGTCAAACACCGCTAAACCAAACACTCCTTTATACTAGACAGATTCCATTTAAACTTTAGATTTTAAAATCTAGCTAGCAAAACCTAAATACCAGATATCAAATAGCTTATGACTATTTTGGTAAACATAAATCAAGATCAATTAAGCTAGAATCAAAGATTCTACAAGCTAAGCTAAATTTTTTTTGGTTTTTTAGTTGATTTAAGAACAGATTATGATCACTAAGATCTTATAATTATATAGCTAAAATCATATAAAAGACATAAAACTAATAAGCCACAATAAGGACAATATAAAGCACAATATAAGCAAATAGAAGCAAATTAGCACTTGAGGTTAAAGCAAATAAACAAAACTACACTAAGTATTTAAAAACAGAAATTGAAATGAAGACTTACAATAAGCTTTAGCTAAACAAAAGCTTAAAAGGCTCAAAGAGCTTGTCTACTAGCTCTGGCTTATTTAAAATAAGCCAGTAAAAGTCCATGGAAGCTCATCATTTGCTAGCTTCCCTTCCATAAGCTCAAAATTCATTAAGCAAGGATACTTATCTTATTTTAATGATTTGAGTAGATTAAACTAACAATTGAGCTGAATCACAAGCTTAGAGACTTGTGAGAGCTTAAGATGAGCTTATGACAAGCTTATGAAAACTAGTACACAAAAGACCATTTGAGATATTAAAAAAAACTTATAAGTGAAAACAATTTATGAAAACTAAACTGAGGATTTTATTAATACTTAAAAACAGATTACAATACTAGATAAAAGGAAATTACAAGAGCTTTTGAAAATAAAACATTACATTTAAACTAAAAATACAAAAGAGCTTTTTTAACTAAAAGTTGCAGAAAAAGAAGATATTTCTGAGTGAGTGAGGAGCTCGAATTTATAGCCACCAGGGAAGCTTCTAGGTCCAAATTCAGTAACACGCCCCCAATCATCTTGTCCTTTGATCATCTCTCAATCATTGGATGCCTATTTCCCATCGTTGGATTAGATTTTGTCACACGGATTGCCAGCGTGGCAATCTGTGATTGTGACATGTTGTGCTTCTTCTGAGTGTTCTTCAAGTATAAAAAATCCATCCTTGAGTGTTACTTAGCATCCAACGTGGCATTCCCTTTGTGGGTTTCCACCAATGAAAGGGCTTGGGTGACGTTTTATCCTGCCAACGAGTACCTTATCCCTTGAATTACCCATCCTTACTATCAATTTAACTTTGCCCCTTGATTTGAGCTTGGGGTATAAGACCTTGAGGTCAGGTGTATTGTAAAACAAACAGACATTCCCGCACTTTTTTTCTTTTATAAAAAAATGTTTGACTTTTGGGCCGGGTATTAGGGATTTGGGCCAGGGTATTGGATTTGGATTTGTTATATAAAAAGTTAACGGGTGTTAACTTCTATTAATAGAAGTTAACACCGTTAGGGCTCTAAGGGTTATTTTTGTAATTTGGATTATCTTGAGGGCTGATTTGGGAATATTTGGAGTTTTCTCTTTTTGTGGTTTGAATTTAGGTTACCAAAGGTTGACTTAAGTTGACCATTCTTGACTTTTGATAGCTTTCTCCCGGCTCTTTGCGTGCTCTTCCGTTCCCGTGTTCGTGTTTGCCTGGGTTTTGTCCGTTTTCTTGTGATTTTTGCTTTATCCGCACCTACACAATCACAGAGACAAAACAAGCAATATTCAAGCATTTAAAGCACAATTTTGTCTTTTTAGGGCTATTTTTGATATAAAATGGATATGTGTTTTCACACATATCAAAATTCCCCAAACTAAGCGATTGCGTGTCCTCACGCAATGTTATATTCCTTATAACCAAATACCTCAAAACATCCCCAAACTAAACCTTTGAAAAGTAGCAAAGATTTTTGTGGAGAGAGTTAAGAAATCACAAGTCATAAAACACCCTGATTTCCCATTTTCCAAAACTTTTTCAATTTTTTTTTTATTTTTTTTATAGAGATTATTTCGACTTTCGTTATTTCCATAACTGTTAGGGATCATAGAACAAAATGCATTTTGATTCCGAGAATGCCCTAAAAAGGATAAATTCAACGTCCCCGACTTTTCACTTATCCAAACCAAGCTTAAAACAAAATCACAGCTAAATGTTAGTAAGGATGCTAACACTACTCATATTTGCAACTTGTGAACTTTTTACTCCCAACATTTATTATATCTTAATGGAGGGGCAGTGGCGGGGGTGGGGCGAGTGTGCTGTCTTGATTTTCAACTAATGGATCAACTTTTTGCAACATACTATGCTTCAGTTCCACCTTAGAATAATGAGTTTAAAGGCGAGATCATCCCATGTAGCGACTTTCGTCTCGGCACATCCCAACCTTACGGCTAAGTGACTAGGCTTTTGACACCCCACAGAGACTAGTATCGGGACTCACGGACCTTAGGATTCAAAAACTCTCAGGTTTCCCGAATATTCATAGCTTATAAAATAGAATAGTCAAAGTGCAAAAGCATATTTGAATTTAACCAAAAGAAGTTAATTTATTAATTTAATTTAACTATTTAGACATTTATGCAATTGTAACCCTCGACCTTTTAGAAGGCTGCAACATCGGTTGTGAGCCGGCAAGATGCAGCAAACTTTTATTAGTCTCGGATCTTTATTCTTACTATGGGCTTTCTTTAGAAGACTACCACATCGGTTGTGAGCCGGCAAGAGGTAGTAAACTTTTATCAGCCCACAGCTTTTATTATTATATTTATTTTATCATCATTTTTTTATATATAGAAGACTTCTTTTTGAAAAATTAAAGTATAAATTTGAACTAAGACTAAATTTTTTGTTGTTGTTATATATTACATAAAAAATTTGTTGATTTAAGTTTATTTTCCAAAAACAGCACGTATATTAATCCGGTTAAGAGCTTATGGGAGAAAAAGCAACAAGTTACATACATGAGCTCTTAAGATTCCAAATTTTCCTTGGTTAGAATCAATACTCATACTTAACTCTATCATTTTCGTTCTTCGCGAATTAGCGAACGCTTAGCCTAATAGTTAAGGAACAAGCTAGAGCTCAACACGCTCGATCGGGTCAAAATTTACTCTTATTCTTACCCAGCAAGAAAGTCAAAATTGTGACAAAAACACTTATTTTATTTTTGAAAATTTTAAATTTTTTCATATTTTTGAAAATTTGGTGAAAACAGGGTCGTGAGAACAACGGGTTAAAATAAAAAGTAGCAAGTCATAACGAAGATATACTACCCCATACTAAAATCAAACATTGTCCTCAATGTTTCCTAGCCTAAGACTTAAAAACCCCATACTAGAACTCAAAAAGGTCGAATGCATAACTCAAACATGAAGAAAGTATCACAAAAATCTTTAGCCGTTTATTAAGTGTGCTAAAAGATAGATGTTAGACGATAATAATCTTTAGGATATCGGATTTCCCCAAACTAATGGCAAGCAAAGGCTAGGAAGCTCGAGTGGACCGGGACAAAACACCGAACACGAGAGTCTTCAGAAAAGTTGGGTCTATCCTGCAAACAATCACAAGTACAAACAACAAACACAAAGAACGGAAGAGTACAAGCCTCTTCACAACACATTAGAAGCTAGAAAGAAAAATGGATAAGCATGGGGTGCCTCCCACGAAGCGCTTTGTTTTTGGTAACTGAGTCACCTAGCTTGACTCGATCCCTGAATTCATTTGTCCTTAGGGAAATTTTGGAGATCTGGGACAACCATGGTTGGTGTGTCCCCTCCGAAGTAGTGCTTAAGTCGGTGACAGTTCACTTTGAAGTTTGATCCGTCAGAGTGATATAATTTTGCAGTGCCATATGGAAAAACTTCAGTTATGATGAAAGGACCGGACCATCGGGTTTTAAGCTTTCTCGATAATATCTTTAAACGAGAGTTGAAAAGCAATACTTGATCACCAACATTAAAAATGCGGTTTTTGATCTTTGAGTCGTGAAGCTTCTTGTCCTTCCTTATAATCAAAGAATCTCCATAAGCTTTGATCACGAAGCTCATTAATTTCATTAAGTTACAGCTTACGGTGATCGCCCGCGGTTTTAAGATCAAAATTAGCATGTTTTAAAGCCCATTATGCTCTATGCTCTAATTCGATAGGTAGATGACAAGGCTTTCCATATACGAGCTTGTAAGGTGTGCAACCAATTGGTGTCTTATAAGCAGTACGAAATGCCCACAGAGCGTCATCAAGCCTATCGGACCATGAGGCACGGTTTTCTCCAAATTGTTTCTTTATAAAATACTGTTTCTTAACCCTGGCTTCGGACACCTCAACTTGACCACTCGTTTTGGAGGGTGGTATAGCAGTAGAAAGACAATGAAGTGACCCCATACTTTTGGACATTACTGTAGCCAAATTTGTCATTATAAAATAAAAGGCGGTCCCATGATCGCTTATAATAAGCTCTCAGGTACCGAATCGGGCAAAAGAGATTGCAAAAACTTACACTACAAGTGTACTCTAGCCACATTTGTGGGGAGAGACTTAGCTATTGACCCATTTTGAAAGATAATCAACAGCTACGAGTATGTACTTATTTCCTCTAGATGACGGAAATGGGTAAAAATCCAATAAAGTCTATGCCCCCAGTACATCAAAGATTTACATCACTTGGATCGGATATTTTTTGTGGAATCTCATCACGTGTGAAATTTTTCCCCTGACGCTGCATGAGTTCACAGTTTTTTACTAACTCATGGGCATCTTTGTAGATTGTGGGCCAATAGAAACCGGAGTCAAAAACCTTTTTGGCGGTGTAGTTGGCACCGTAATGTCCCCCGGTGGGTCCACTATGGCAAGCTGTGAGGATGTCGACAGCTTCTTGGCCTGAAACACATCGCCAGATCACTTGATCCGCACAGGTTTTGAATAGAAAAGTGTCCCAAAAATAGTGTTTGACATCTTTGATAAATTATTTTTTATGTTGAGTTGACATCCTTTTGACAATGAAATTCCTTCGCGTAGTAATTGGCATAATCGGCAAAACCACGGGTACTTGGGTCACCACGAGAAGTCACCATATTAAGTGTTTCGTGTTGGAAATTTTTTGTTAATTTCCTTTGGGATCGAAACATTTTGATACGGGGTTATTCTTAATCTAGACAAATGATCGGCTGCGTAGTTCTCAGCTCCCTTCGTATCAATTACTTTAAAATCGAATTCCTGAAGGAATAGAACCCATCTTAGCAATCTTGCTTTGGCATCGTTTTTGGCAAAAAGGTATTTAAGGGTGGAATGATCCATATACACTATGATTTTATTCATGATGAGGTATGACCGGAATTTTTCGAAAGTGTACACCACAGCCAACATTTCCTTTTCTGTTGTGGTGTAGTTCGATTCCGCCTCAGTCATTGTTTTGCTAGCATAATGTATCGGCCTAAAGTGCTTCTCAATTTGTTGCCCCAGAACCGCACCTATGGCATAGTCGCTTGCATCGAACATAAGCTTAACTGGGCTGGTACCAGTCAGGACGAAATCATAAAATTTGAGGCCTTCGGTTTAATTTCTTCTTTTAAGTTTGAAAAGCTTGAATGCATTCCTTGCGTAGAAATAAAAGAGTGTTTTCTCAAGGAGATGTCATGGGTCCGGAAATCTTGAAAAAATCCCTGATAAATATGCCGGTATTAACCTGCATGCTCGACGAAAACTCCTAATACCTTGATGGTAGTTGGGTTTGAGGTAACTTAGCAATTGACATCTATTTTGGCGTGTCGAATTCTATTCCTTTCTTTGAAATTTTGTGTCCAAGTATGACGCCTTCTTTCACCATAAAATGCCTTTTTTCCTAATTTAGAGCCAAATTAGTGTCTTCACACTGTTTAAGCATTCTCTCTAAATTGGAAAGGCACATAGAGAAAGAATTTCTAAAAACTGAAAAGTCATCCATAAAAACTTCCATTGTCTTTTTAATCATATCATGCTAATCATGGGCCATCATACACCTGGACACGTGCCTGGTGCATTGGCATAACAAAAAGGAATGCGGCAATAAGCAAACGTTTTCATATGGGCAAGTGAATGAGGTCTTTTCCTGATATTTCAGTTCGATTTGGTATTTGAAAAAAAATATAAAAAATAAATAAAAAATACAAAAAACATCGAGAAAACATCAAGGAAACATTAGTTTCATTTTACTGCAAGTTCTCAAGCATTTGATCAATAAACTGGCAAAGGGAATTGGTCTTTCGGGTGGCTCATTCAACTTGCCGATAATCCTAATACAAACTCTCTATCACATTACAGTCTCAATCGCACTAATCTCATTTTCATCATTGGTTACTACCGATCCATCCCTCCTTTTCTTTGTCATATAGTTTGCACTGGGCTTACCAAGGATATATAAAGATTGGTAGATCAATCCAGCATCAAGAAGTTTCTTAACCTCTTTCTTAATGACATCATGGATCTTTGGATTAACTCTTCTCTGATGTTGGACCGCTAGTTCATAGTCGTCTTCCATTAGAATTTCATTGAGAAAAAAATCCGAGTTAATTCAATTTATGTCGGAAAGTTCCAAAGCAATTGCTGCTTTCGGGACTTTAGATCTTTATGGAGAGCGGTCTTTCATCGACACTCAAATCTTGGCAATTAGACTGGCAACTTGTTGTTTTCTTCCAGAAAGGCATATTCGAGTTACGGCGGTAATGTCATAAGTTCAACATTAGGAGGTTCATCAATTGATGATTTGGCAATTTTGGCATTCACAATTTTTAGTTCCTTTGTATTTTGGCAAATAATTTCTGGTTCAGAGGTGGTGAGGGATCACTTGTTAAGGAGTGCTTCGAGAATAGATGTCGCCTTCTGGGTCAGAATAGGATCATCAACTTCCGGTGATGTTGGATGTCGGCTAGAGCAGAAAAGCATCAGTTTCTTTAATAGTAGAAAATCACTATCCCGAAAGGAGTAGAGTCGGAGATGATTTGTAATACTATCAGATCATAATTAGGGCGTTGGGTTGCCACTCAGCGATCAGTCTGCATAATCATAGAACTTCTTGAGATACTCTTCACAAGCTAATCAACACGTTCGGATTAGATTCGTAATCATATCATTTTAATTAACCGAGATATCTCGAAGTTTGATCTGTTATAAGTAATGGCTCATTTCTATCGAAGGGTTTTTGTTTAAAAAAAAAAAAAAAAAAAAAAAAAAAAAAAATAATTCTCCTTTGTACACGTCTATCAAAGCACGACTGGTCTTAAGAAAACACCTCCTGAGAATTAGAGGTACTCGAGGGTCTGGTTCAAAATCTACGACCACGAAGTCGGCTGGAAACTAGAATACACCAACTTTAACGTTGACATCTTTAGCAATACCGATTGGTCGTGAGATCGAACGGTCCGCTAGTTCTAGTGTCATGCACGTTGGAGTCAGGTCTGGAAGGTTAAGCTTTTTCCACACGGAAAATGGCATGAGATTTATGCTTGCGCCAAGATCGGCCAAGGCTAAGCACTCATCCATTCCGGGAAATTTACATGGAATAAGGAATCTGCCGGGGTCACCAAGTTTTTTGGGTAACTTGTTAAGTATGACCGCCGAGCAATGTTCGTTCAAAGGGGTCCTAGCCATCTCACTAAGCTTTTCTTTATTTCCGATTAAGGCTTTAAGAGTTGAAGCAAACTTGGGCATTAGAGTCAAAGCATCCATGAAACTAATTTCAAAACTCATATCTTTGAAGATTTCGTAGAATTTCTCTTTTTGTTCATTAGCATTCTCACGGTGCCTCTCATCATTTCGCCTTGAAGGATAAGGAATTGACGGTTTTGGGTTAGGCATCGGTGCACTAACTGGAGCAACATCTGGCTCAGAAACTGGATTTTGTTTTTCAACTGGGACAACCGGAGGTTGGACGTCTTTGGTAATTCCGTTATTAGTAGGAAAAATCGTGTCCTTTGTCACCTCGGTTCTACGTTCTACTTCTTTAGGAGAAGAAGTAAGAATAGTTTGGTCATTGATATAGCAGTACACTTCTGGTAGTAATAACTTCAAAGTCTTTCTTCGGGTAGTACTGTGTTACTTGGAAAGAGAACCTAAATCCGAAGATGAAGCTGTATTGGAATTTACGAACTTAGAAAGCATTTCCGTTAAATTTGTCATCTGGTTTTGTAAACCTTGGCCCTGATTTTGCATATTTCTCAATACAACATCATTAGCCTTGACATAATTCTCAAAATCGGTCTTTGAAACACCTTGCATTTGCTGAGTAGGAGCTTGATAAGGTTGAGCTTGGTAAACTGGTGGTTGACTAGTCGGAGGTTGGTACACTTGACCTTGATAAAAGTTATTTCCACGGTTTTGATTGAAATTGGTTCCTCGATTTTGGTTGAAATTATTTCCTTGATTCTGATTGAAACGGTTTTGATTGTTTTGAATCGGAGGAAAACCAGGAGGTCGGATTTGATTTGCAACCATCAGAGGTCTAGAATTGGTATTTCCTTGATTAAAATTGGCTGCAGCAGCTTGTGAAATGTGCTCTTGAATGTTGTCTCGATAAACATTGTCATCGGTGGCTGGACAGTTTTTATAAGAATGAGCACCTCCACAAGTTACACAACTCTGCTCGACCGCTTTTACGGGTGCGGGAGCTTGGGCTTTTTGTTTGTCGATAAGCATAGTCTTCATCATATTCTTAAGTTCAGAAACTTCGGTTGTAAGAGCAGCAACATCTGGTGAAATTCCGGGAGTAGATGAATTCGAACTCACTTTAGCAACGACTGCCTTGTTTCGTGAATTACGAACCTTGGATTTACTCTCGATAATTCTCAAGCATTCACGAGGCATCTTATCCAAAAAGTTTCCACCCGCAACAGAATTCAACGAATCTTGATCATTAGCATTCAAAGCATTGTAAAACGTATCTAATTGATGTAATTATGAAAATCCGTGATGTGGGCATGCTCGAAGAAGGTCATTAAATCGATCCCAAGCCTCGTAAAATGATTCGTCAAATCTTTGTTGAAATCTCGTGATTTCGTTACGAAGATTTGTCGTTTTTGAAGGAGGAAAGAATTGATTAATGAATTTTGAAACAAGATCATCCCATGTCAAAATTGATTCGGGGGAGGTTTCTTTTCTAGCCAAATCCGGGCTGAACCTTCAAGAGAAAATGGAAAAAGCATAAGCTTAATTGACGTGCTCGAGATATCCGAGAATCTCATTGTTGAAGTGATTTTATTGAAGTACGGATGGAGAGCATGTGGATTCGTATTTATCATGTATCGAAAAACTGTTTGCTATTGAACAAGAATGATCAAACATGCTTTAACTCAAAATTAGCATTGGATTTCTGGAATTACAATTCGCATCTCGTTACCCTCGGTGGGTGCTTGGAGAACATTGTGCCATAGTCGGTTATCAGGCATCGGAATAGGGAAGGATTAACAAAAGGTTCTTCTAAATTGAAATGGTTGAACAAACGCGGTTGAGCTTGTTGTTGCTGGTACGGTTGCGGGTTTGAGAAACGAAGTGCGATTGCACAAAGTAGAAAAGGAAAAATTTAAACTAAATTTTTTATAAACATACTATTTCAAAGTCTGGGTATCACCCTTTTTTTTTTTGAAAAAACTCAAAAGAAACAAAGTTGTGGATTAAGCTATTTAAGCAAACTTTAATAAGGAACTATAAGTGAACTCATAAATAGTCTCAAAAAGCTTTTCAAGTTGACTGTTTCAGAAACTTAGCTTTTAAGAGCTAAAAAGATAGTTTGCATTCAATTAAGCACACATACTTCAAATAAGCACCAATTTCAAAATCTAAAAGTTGTCCTAGAAAGCTTATGATATGCAAAAGCAAATTTTGATAAGCTGAATGAACCAAAAACACTATAGACTTTTTAAATATTAATGATCAAAACAGCAAACTCAGAAACAAGCACTTAAAACTCAAAATCTAATTAAGCTAGAATCATCAATAAGCTATAATAGAAACTAAGCTTTTGGAAACTTAATCAACAACTATTAAGCTACCAAAGTTACTAAAACTCAAAATATAACAACTACTGTCGTTATTGGGCTTTTTGAGATTTTTTTTTGAACTTTAAAGCTATATAAACCTAAGAAATAAGCTAGAAATGTAAAAACAAGTTTTATGCTACCTTCACTCTATATGAAATCTAAGAGCTACTTAATTTAAAGCTAAATCCAATTAAGCTACCTAAATTCCTAATCCAAATAGGCTGCAGTTTTAAGACTGCAGTACCTATCTACTGATGCATTTGACAAAGAGTCAAAACCAAATTGCATGTGACCTTGGTGATCAATCCTGCAATGAACACTCTCAATGAGTGTGTTTGATCACTTAGCAAGCAAAATTCCAAGCCTAGGAAGGCTTGGATCAAATCTAACTAGCTAACTTAAAACAAATACCTCCCCTGGTGCACAGCTTATAAAATCAACCTTAACTTGTTAGATTTTGAAAACTAACTTATGAAAACAACTTTTCTACTGGATTTAAATGATAATGGAACTAACTCAAGCAAATTGCACAACTCAGTTTGACTTTAAGGAGTCAAACACCACTAAACCAAACACTCCTTTATACTAGACAGATTCCATTTAAACTTTAGATTTTAAAATCTAGCTAGCAAAACCTAAATACCAGATATCAAATAGCTTATGACTATTTTGGTAAACATAAATCAAAGATCAATTAAGCTAGAATCAAAGATCTACAAGCTAAGCTAATTATTTTTGGTTTTTTAGTTGATTTTATGACAGATTATGAAACACTAAGATATATAATTATATAGCTAAAAACAGTTAAAAGACATAAACTATAAGCTCTATTAAGACAATATAAAGCACAAATTAGAAACTAGAAAGAGATTAAGCTCTTGCATAAGCAAATTAAACAAAACTACCACTAAGTATTTAAAACATTAATTGAAATGAAGACTTACAATAAGCTTTAGCTAAACAAAAGCTTAAAAGGCTCAAAGAGCTTGTCTACTAGCTCTGGCTTATTTAAAATAAGCCAGTAAAAGTCCATGGAAGCTCATCCTTTGCTAGCTTCCCTTCCATAAGCTCAAAATTCATTAAGCAAAGATACTTATCTTATTTTACTGATTTGAGTAGATTAAACTAACAATTGAGCTCAATCACAAGCTTAGAGACTTGTGAGAGCTTAAGATGAGCTTATGACAAGCTTATGAAACAGTACCAAAAGCATTTGAGATATTAAAAAAAAACTTATAAGTGAAAACAATTTATGAAAACTAAACTGAGGATTTTATTAATACTTAAAAACAGATTACAATACTAGATAAAAGGAAATTACAAGAGCTTTTGAAAATAAAGCATTACATTTAAACTAAAAATACAAAAGAGATTTTTTAACTAAAAGTTACAGAAAAAGAAGATATTTCTGAGTGAGTGAGGAGCTCGAATTTATTGCCACCAGGGAAGCTTCTAGGTCCAAATTCAGTTACACGCCCCTAATCATCTTGTCCTTTGATCATCTCTCAATCATTGGATGCCTATTTCCTATCGTTGGATTAGATTTTGTCACACGGATTGCCAGCATGGCAATCCGTGATTGTGACATGTTGTGCTTCTTCTGAGTGTTCTTTAAGTATAAAAAAATCCATCCTTGAGTGTTACTTAGCATCCAACGTGGCATTCCCTTTGTGGGTTTCCACCAATGAAAGGGCTTGGGTGACGTTTTATCCTGCCAACGAGTACCTTATCCCTTGAATTACCTATCCTTACTGTCAATTTAACTTTGCCCCTTGATTTGAACTTAAGGTAAGACCTTGAAGACAATGAATAGTAACAATAGACATTCCAACACTTTTTTTTTTCTTTTGTAAAAAAAATGTTTGACTTTTGGGCCGGGTATTAGTGATTTGGGCCAGGGTATTGGATTTGGATTTGTTATATAAAAAGTTAACGGAAGTTAACGGGTGTTAACTTCTATTAATAGAAGTTAACACCGTTAGGGCTCTAAGGGTTATTTTTGTAATTTGGATTATCTTGAGGGCTGATTTGGGAATATTTAGAGTTTTGTCTTTTTGTGGTTTGACTTTAGTTGACCAAAGGTTGACTTAAGTTGACCATTCTTGACTTTTGATAGCTTTCTCCCGGCTCTTTGCGTGCTCTTCCGTTCCCGTGTTCGTGTTTGCCTGGGTTTTGTCCGTTTTCTTGTGATTTTTGCTTTATCCGCACCTACACAATCACAGAGACAAAACAAGCAATATTCAAGCATTTAAAGCACAATTTTGTCTTTTTAGGGCTATTTTTGATATAAAATGGATATGTGTTTTCACACATATCACAGATGTACTAAAATTAATGAAGAGCCACTAAATCTTTATAGGATATAGCTCAAATGCCAATATGAAGAATAGTATCACTACTATATTATTTAGTAGGGGTACTATATATTTTAATAATTAATGATGCCGAATGAGAAGCTTAGAAGATGTTACGGCGTAACATCCCGTAGGAGTTACGCCGTAATCAAATATTTATTACGAAGATTTGGAAGATCACTTAATTAATACACAGATTCGGTGCTGACGAGGCTTTACGGTGTAACGACCCATATAGTTAGGCCGTAATATATTATTATGGAAATTATATGGTCGTTGACTAAGGGTTACAACGAAACGTGATTTTTAATTACGCCGTAACCAACATTATCTCTTAAAGAAGGAAAGCCGCGTCAGAAGTTTACGGCGTAATGTTAGAAAATTTACGGCGTAACCACGTCGGGGAAGTTACGCCGTAACCATATCAATTACGGCGTAATTTATGACTCATTACGGGGATGATAATTATACAAATTATTGCAAAGTTTATTTTACACCACTAAGACGAGGGGCGAAAGTCGCGCAAGGCTCAAAGTTGATATTTATTATAAATAGAGAATGATTTCTACTCATTCTCATTATTGGTTTTTTCGGTGGTTCCTGTGCGACAGAAAGGAGAAGACAAAAAGGGTTTTAGTTCGATACTTATAAATAGAGGCCTCATTCAAGCTATTCCGATATCACTTCATCCACAGCCAATTGGAGAGGTGACAAAGGCTTCTAACCTTCGAAGAATTCCACCTGGAGTCCAAGGGAGATCACACTTTATTTACTTTTTGTATTTAATCGTTCAAATACGAATACTGTAAGAATTATGAGCTTTCAATCTATGATTACTTCTATTTCTTGCTGTGTTTCTGTTACCATGAGCGGCTAAGCACATAAAGTGATGGCCTAGTTATGTAGTTACTATTGTTATGATGTTTGTTTCCTGTTAGATTATGGATTCGTTAGATATTTCTTGACTATCGTGTAACCATGGGTTTTGGTAGTACGAGTGATTTGGACCTTGCTTGCCTTATTATTAGATTATCAAGTCAATATGGGATCCATCGGGTACTAGGAAGGATCTATGACTCCATCCCTAGTGTAGGAACTAACCGATCTTCACACTTATCACTCAATATACTTAAAAAGCACAGGAACTCTTTCAGAGGGGGTTAATAATCTATATAGGTTATTAGATAAGTTTTGGGAATAGTTGATATTAATCACTGCAACCTGGATATCCTACCTCCTATACGATTTGGACTGAGTCGGAATCGCGGGAAGTATAAGATAGACTAAATATGCCTATTCAAGTCTATCGACCTTAGAAACCACTAATGAAACTATAGTTTAACATTGCACAAGAAAACGTTTTCATAATAGTAGTAATGAAGTAACTAGGTTAGTACGTTTTCTCTCCTGATATCTCCAACTCTTTTAATTTTTAGTATTTAATTTTATTGTTATTTATTTTAAATCAATCTAAAAACCATTTTTATAAGTGACATTTCAAATTAAAACTAATTACAACTTAGCTCTTGGGATGACCTCGGATTTACCATTTTATACTACCCACGATCGGATTCTCTGCCCGTTAGTGCGTTGCCAGGTAGATCAAGTTTTATAAATTTAAAACTTGATTAAAAATATATTTAAAAATAAATACGCATCAAATTTTTGGCGCCGCTGCTGAGGAGCTAAAAATTAGTAATAATTTGAATTTCTGTATATATTTTGTTTTGTAAATATATTCTGCTAGTTTTTCTTGTAAGTTTTCAGATATGGAAGATGATGTAG
>BQNB010045556.1:0-44209 GCA_026074375.1 Tanacetum coccineum
GATCGGTTTATAACCAACCGAGATAGGTATGATGCAAGGTTATGTCATAGCATGACTATTAATGATTTAATAGAGCAGAGTAATTGGAGGTGGCCTGAAGGTTAGGCTGAGAGATTCCCTTTGCTGTTGGACATACATAATTTAGTTTTGACTAATAAAAAAGGATGAAATTGTATGGAAGAGTAAAGATGGTAAGTTAAGTAAATTCTTTGTCAACCATACGTATAGAGATTTTCTCAATGATATAATGGATGTTCAGTGGCGCAGAATGATTTGGTTCTCCTAAAATATTCCTAAACATGCCTTCATATTGTGGTTAGCCGTTTTAAAAAAGCCAACTACTCAAGATAAGATTAGACTAGGGGTGAGCTCGGTTTCGGAACCGCATCTAACCGACCCAGAACTGAGAGAACCGAGAACCAAAAAACATATATTTTAGGAACCGATAGCATGTTTCGGTTTCGGTTCGGTTCTCGGGTCTGGTTTGGGTATTTTGGTTCTACCTGATTGGAACCGATAATTTCTAAAAAACATCCAAAAATTCAATATTCTTTATGTGTTTCACACATCTACGTCCCTTACCTGTTACCGGGACGCTATTCTTTCCCCGTGCCGGCCGTGGGACTCTTTCCAATAACCAAAATGTATGAATCTTTGAATTATGCGTTAATGTAATGAAGAAATATAAATATGAAGTTGCACCAAGGATGGAACCATAGTACCGTGTTAAACTATAAAAATCATGATGAATGTTTGAAGTATCACGTAAAGAAACAAAACATCTCATAAAAATCCCGTACATTTGAAAGTCGGGCGGTTCTTCGGTTCCGGAACTGAGAACCGCGGTTCCGAATCGAGAACCGAAATTTGAAATATCGAGGAACAGGAACCAAACCGCGGTTCTAAAATTCGGTTCGGGTTGGATCGGTTCTTTGTTCCTGTTCGGTTCTCGGTACATATGCTCACCCCTAGATTAGACAGTGGGGGTCATTTAATGTTATGAGTTGTTCTCTTTATAACAATGAAATGGACTCCCATACTCACTTGTTCTTTAAATGTAAATACTCCAATGAGTTCTGGACCAGAGTTACTAAGAGAGTTGCTTTTGACTGGGAACTGATTGGAGTAATAATGTGACATATCTTGCTAGAAGTTTTAATGGAAACTCAATTGGAATTGTTATTAGGAGATCGTGTCTTGTTGTGAGTGTATACTTACCGTGACAAGAGAGAAATTGCAGAACTTTCATAGATGAGAAAAGAAGTATTGATGATCTATACAAGGTGTTTAATGTAACAATTAGACTAAAGCTGTTGAGCTTAAAAGTTAAAGATACCAATTGGATTGGGATGTAAAACTCAATATAGTGAAAAAAGTTAAGACTACAGAGAAAGAGAGGGTATGGAGTTGATGTATGGGCTTGTTTGGTTGATATTGGTATTTGAAGGGGTTGTATGTTTGGTTTTATAGAAAGCAGATGGCTAATATTTTAGCTTTGAAAAATCATTTTATTTGCTATTGCTGGCAAGTAGATCTGTGAGGGTGTGGTGCAGTTTTGTTAGCTTTTAGGACTTAATGTGAGCTAATAAGGGTCATAAGGTAGTTTCTTGCTATGTGTGGTTTGAGATTGCTTTATAGGCCTAAAAGAAGCTACATGGTGGAATGCTAACTTAATGATGCTTGTCCATTGGTGTTTTTTTTTCCTGTGCGGATGTAGCTGCAGTCGAGGAATTAGACAACAATAGTTGGGAAATGTAGTTAAGTGAGAAGTGTCCTTGAGTGACTATTGCACTTATAGTGATGTCAGTAACTCAATGCAAAAAGGCTCAATGGGACTAGAGTTTTGCCCATTTCTTAATGATGTTTGCCTGCAAGAGCCTCTGTGATTTAAGAATGGGTTTCTTTTAATCTCAGGTAGGTTGTTTGTAGGTAGGAAATATAGTTGAGATTGGGATTTCTCTATGGTTGCCTAGTGCTAATCTTCTCTGATTGGAATAGATGAATGGTGAATATGATTCAGTGAAAGTGCTTTAGTGGTTACTCGTACATTGAAGTTTTATTGTTTTTACAGGATCGCTTTTGTTGTTATTGTATATTTCTATTAGAGCGGCTTAAATCTAATAATGGCATGTCCTTGTTAGAAGTTGGCTTTTGTATGTACAAATTAATTTGGTCAATATAAATTTACCATTTCACCAAAATTAATCAATTTTAACTAAAGGTACTCCATAATTATATTGTGTTGAATTTTCAACAATTTAATAATAACCTTCTTGCTTTATATGGGGTATAAATATTAGGTGTGTCGTTTTTTTTCTTTTCTAGTTGATTGAATTGTTTTATATATTATCCGAAAATAAATATTACACTTTATTTAATGAGCTATGTTACATCAAAAAAACATAAAAAATATTCACAAAAATAAAATGACATGTTTTGATTGGTTAATCAAAAAGAAAAAAGATAAATTATTTGAAAAGCCACGAATCAAAACATGTCACCACATTTTGTGAATGTTTTTTTTTTGTGTGATTCTTTTGTGGATATAGGGTAGCTCTTATTTAGGGTGCGTTTGGTATGATCATAGGGTTAGAATAGGATTTGAATTTGGTATAGATTGAAAGAAAAGTAAGATGATAAAAATGATTGATAATATTAATGTTGTTTGGTTTGTAAAATGTAATCAAAGTTAAATTTGTATTTAATATTAGTATATAGTAAGTAAAACCATTTGTTTATATTTAAAAAAAAGTAACATGAAGACATATATATGAGTGGTTAGATCACAGTTTTTGAAAAGTCAAGTTGTTTTGTCAGAAAAGGAACGTGTGAGGCACGGTTTTGTAGATACCCACAAGGAAAGGTTTGACAACTAATTTAAAAACCACACCCATAAACCAAATGAATAATTTCACTATGATTAGATATTATTCCTTGCGTACTAGGCCATATCTTAGTATTGTATCATCTCTCCTACCAACGCAATCCGTCGTGAATACATCTAATACTTAATTTCATCTACTACTAGTACTATAATATATTGATGATAAGAAAAGAAGTTGGACAATGATCGTTTACCTGAGACATCTCCCGTGCAATAAAGTCTACCAAAGTCAAGGCAATAGTTGCCGTGTTTCGACATTTAGCTATAGACACTTTTTTGGTTAGATGTTTTGTAAAATCAAAAAGAGTTAAGCAAGTTTGTACACATGTGGTTTCTTTTTATCAGTTTCTTTTAACAAATGATCCGTCTTTTATATGTAGTTTTCTCTTTTTAACTTTTTTTTTATCAAGTAGATTGTTCTAACTTGAATACTTGTTGAGTTTATTGCTTAGTATTTTGTTCCACTTACTGCAGATTTAACCTTTCCTTGTATGAGCTTTGTTTTTCATTTTTGAACTAATTCAAACCTGATAGCTGATTTTTATATTTTCTTATTACGGAGTTAGTTTATTTCCTTGTGATATACTTTTGAGTGTTCATTTTTTTTTTTCTTATGCTAGATGTTGCACCATTTAACTTAGATTTTCAAATTATGTATAATTTTAGCTAATTGAGTTCAAAATTAACTTAGAGTAATCGAACCAATTAGCTCGAGCTTGTTCGACTCGTTTAGCACCCAATTGGCCAACTCACGTTCCATGTGAATTCAGATCGTAAGTCCTCTAGTTTGAGATTTCAAATTTGGTAAACAATAGTATGAAGTAATCTAAAAAAGTTTGAACTTAGATCATGTATTTATGACTTGTTAATAGAATAGGACACAAGAACCTAAGCCGTGACAGGAGGAGGATAATTTGGCTATGCATAAAAGTGACAAAATAAAGAAATCAACATCATATCATATGGTGCTTCACGCGCAAAATATAAAATATAAACCGACCAGATTATCGATTTAATTAATTAAATGTTAAGGGTTAGGAAGCTGTGAACCCACTTACATTACACACTTAAAATCATGTCTCACCAAATTAATTTGAATTATAATAAGAACCAACCCGGTTCATCATATGAAACTAGACCCGTTAATCATGACATTGTTCAAGTCAAAATAACTATAGCTTTCTGGAACAAAATTGACTCCATTCACACCTTAAGTTCAATCATAAACTAAACACCCGAATTCTTTACCTCAATTCATGTTAATCTAAAATGTATTTTCTTGTGATAATTTGGTAGATATAGTGCAATATGTAATACTTCAACCGTCTCAATTAATTTGTCCATGTTACTATTTTGTGTTGTGTTATCCCAAATACTATAATCCATATCACAACACAATAAGCTCATGATACACGAAATAAGTAAAAGAAGAAAAGAGAGAAAAGTAAAAAGAAAATGGAAAGATTATATTAGAGAGAGAGAAAGTGAGGTGAGAGGTTACACACACATGAAAGTGTAAGAAATGGCAACCAACACCCTCTTCATGTGTGGAGAGAGTTCTATTTATAGTCACATACCCGCATGAGGCGTATGGACTCTCTTCTTGGGCCGGGCTTGACTTGTGTTGGACTTTTAGCCCGAAACATGGACAATATTAGCTTAAAGTCCAAGCCCGTTGAACCCGACTAGCCTATTACAATACAAGACTAATTATTACAAAGACGACCGATGACATTCTTGTTCGACTTATGTAAAAATAAGGCTAACAATCTCCCCTAATGTTGAAGTCGAATTTTATCTCCCCAATGTTGACATTCTTGTTGGAGATTATCTTGATTTGACTATTGAGTTTTGCCTTCTTTGGTCTTGTCTTCGTCTTTTCTTGTTTGCAATGGCTTTGTTCATTCATGTTTTTTTGATCTTGATCTTGATCTTGAGCCTTTGTCTTTTGACTTTGAGGTCTTGAGATCTTTAGTTTTGCATCATCTCCTTGTCTTGAATCATCTTGATTTGACTTTCTTGATCAACTTGTGTTTTTGACGAACATGCTCATACTTGTCTTGAAAGCTTTCAACCTCCTCTTCTTCATCAAGCCTAATAATCTCTTCTATTGAATGTTTCTTTAGTTAACAATCTCTCCAGAAGACGATTCTTGATTTGATTTTGAATATCTTTGATGATGAAGAAGTTCGTGATTATCAGAGTTGCTGAATTTGACATGACCTTGAGCTTTCTGACTGATAATATTCTTGTTGCATTTAAGCTGAATGTATGACTTTTGAAGTTTGAGTATGAGTATATGGTAATGTATCCGACTTTGCTGGAATGGGTGTGCAACACTGACGTTTGTACCTGCATTTGTATGTTAGTAATAAACAGCAGATTTGGACGAATATGGCTTTGTCATTCGTCGAGATTTGATTGCGATAACCTCTGGTTTCGTGAGGACCAACCTGTGATCAGATAGGTTTAATTTGGAAGAACCTCCTTGAAAGGATTTTCAGCTTAAAGCGTAGGATCTTCTAACACAGATGTATTAGATTCACCATGCTTGCTTGTTCTCATTATCGGAACGTCTCAAAGCAGACATCACGATAAGAGTGAATCACATAGTTACTATCTTTCTGATTAAGTCGTCACTTCATTTACTAGACCAAATCGATATCCAGTTAGCACAAGCTTGATTCATATAGAATCTTGTAAGTCACCTACCGCAGTGCAGTTTGATGTTGACACTGGAAGGATTTCCATTCGTCACTGTGAAACCAAAGAGTGTCACTCTGAATGTTCTGGCAAGATCTCAAGGGTAATGTGTATGACTCTTTGATACCAAATGTTGCATTTTGATGAGCAACAAGTGTTATACATGAATTGTATCCAAATGAGATTTATAATTTGATCTCTCTTGGCTCTAGACTCAATTTGTGCACTTTGGTTTTAGTAATCGAGGCCGGAGCTGACTGCCACCTATTCAATATCAACAATCTCGGAGTGAGATGTCAATAGATTACGTGTGTATCTCCGTGACAAATGAGACAAGTTTCTTTTGAGAGAAACTCGAATGGATGGGAAGGGTTGTGCATTGCATCACTGGGTCCATGACGACTTTCTTCAATACTAACAATCATCTTTGTGATTTTGATAGATTATATATTGACTCGATTTCTGCCTAAGATGTGTGGAGGGCTTCTTTTTTTTCACCTTTTATCCATACATTTCTTTTTCAATCTTCAACCCCTTCAATGTTTACCTTTTTTTTTAAACCAAGACGTCATCACTAACACATTGTTATGATTGTTCCAGTGTTAGCTCAACCTTAGTCGTCATTTTTCCCTTATATCTTTCATCTCCATTCATACCTAGGACTTCTAATTCTATCTATGGAATATCCATGGGTAGATCCCTCCATTCTGGTTGGATCATATGAGTTATAACTAACCTTAACCACCTTATGACTTTATCGACGTCGTGAGTTAATTGGTTGTTGGATATAGAGATCAAAACCATAAAACCATTGATTGTTTTCCAAAATACCCCCTATACATGTGCCTCGAGATTCGAAATTATTTCGCACATGTAGGTAGAAGTTGTACACTTAGAGTCTTAAAGATGACATTCTTTTATATTACATTTTAATCATATTTTCTCCCTTATTTAAAATAATAAATCTTTTAGTATTTGAAATACGAATTGATTAAAATTTGTTGACTTGAAAAGTTTCATGAGGAGAAAAATATTTCCACAAAAGTGCATGAATTAGTGAACATTTTTCTAGTTGCTCTCCTTCAACCTAATATGCAGGATACCACAGATTTTGAAAACTTGACATTACAAGGAAAAATGGTATGACACCACAAATATGTTTAAGACGGAGTGAGATGCCTTAGTGAATAGTGTATATTATAATTTGACATTGATGTACCACATTTTAATTTCACTAAATGTTTTTGGATACATAAGATTGATATTTATCAGATGTACCCAAGAAACATTAAAGGCTTTGGTTTTAAAAGCTCCTTCTCAAAAATTAATCTACATAAATATGACATTTTGAGAAAAATTGATATCATAATTTTTAAACTTATTTGAGGAAGGGAGTGTTGAACACACAATTTTAACAAATACCACTTATTATGAAAAGATACCATAAATTATATTGTAAACAATTTGATATTGAAAGTTCTTTTTGAAATATTGTGTTCAACGGTTTTTAAAAACCATGATAAATGACTTCTCTTCTATTTTTAACATTTGAATCTGGGTTACAGTCTAAAATGACTGTAAGCCATTGTCATGAGAACAAAACTCTTGAATGTTTTGCCTAGGAGCCCAAGATCCAAGAA
Organism: Tanacetum coccineum; assembly: GCA_026074375.1. Lineage (NCBI taxonomy): Eukaryota > Viridiplantae > Streptophyta > Magnoliopsida > Asterales > Asteraceae > Tanacetum > Tanacetum coccineum. Next base: position 7,228 of record BQNB010045556.1, read on the forward strand.
AATTTAACTTTCTCGTTGATAGGATAAGTTATCTTTAAAGATACACGTTCCTTACATTGAGGTTAGAGTTATGCACTGAAATTTACATAAGTCATTAAGAAAATTTAGAAATGACATGTTTTGAAACGTTTGAACTCTTGCTCGAACTTCATTTACACACCAGTGTCAATGTTAATCGACATTTCTCGGTACGTAAATGTTATCGATTCCAAGAGACATGTCGAGAAGATTCTTTTTGGTATTTTTGAAATTTTTTGATTTTATATTTTTTTTATAGATTTTATATTTTTGTATTTTCTTTTTCTTGGTTTTATATTTTTTTTATTTGATTATTGGATAATTATATACAAATTGATGTTTGATATATATCAAGCAGATTCGTTTGCCATAACCTCCAGTTCATCTAGAGTCAAACATCTCATACTGAGATGTCTGATGAGATACTTAAACATGTTCCTTTATGAAGTGATATTTGACATCAATGTGCTTGGGGTAAGGATTTAGTAAACAGGTCAGCTCACTGGTATTCAGTTTTGACAAAGAATAATTCAACTATACCCTTTTCAACCTGTTCTTTTTTGAAGTGATATCTGACATCAATGTTCTTGGTACAAGAATGTTGGACTAGATTGCACGAGATGGCTATGGCTGCTTGTGAGTCACAATACATAGGTATTTTATCAAAGTGAAAGCCATAATCTGTGAGCTGAGTTCTTATCCATAGAACTTAGGCACATTACGCAGATAGAGACACATACTCGGCTTATGCTATAGACATTAAGGTGCAGTCCTGCTTTTTGGACGACCAGCTGACTAGCTTAATTGTATGCTATCAGATGTGCTCTTACGTGAATCGAGACAACCCGCGTGATCCGAATATAAAAAAGCAGTTAGTTCTAAACCGGTGTCCTACGGATACCAGAGTCCCATGTTATAACAACTCAATAATTTTCATCAAATGCAAAAACCTATTTTACTATTATCACAATTGTACGGGGAAATTTTTTGCTTTATTACATTACTTATATATCTCAGTATGTCATAACTAAAGTAGACGAGCTCACGCAACCTATCTATGACAATCCTATCTTCATATATGTCAAGCAATCATCATAATATATCAATTCAATATCATAATATCATTTTTACAAAGTACATTATTCCAATAATGTACCATTCGCAACGTTATATCTAAACGGGCTTTAAACCGTTACCGTATGCCTCTAAACCCTAATTCTATGAAATATTAACATCTAAAGTGAATGCACAAGCTACTATACTCATTATACAATGTGTAAACCCTAATTATTCTATTCATAAGCCTTCACACACATATTACACTCAAAACCCTAATTCAAAAGTTTAAAACCCTAACCCGAGCAAAATACTAAACCATGACCCGTTTCTTCGTTTTTATCCATCAAAAACCTAAACCAATACCCAAATAAGTTTTAATAACTTAATTTACAACATTATCAATCATGTTCAATCATCATTCCATCATCATTTCATCATTCTACTTCAATTATACAAGAAACGAATCCAAGAAACCCTAATTGTGCACTAAATGTAACTTTGACCCGTTTACTCATTCTCTGACCATCTCATTCTCAAGTAAGCAACCAAGAGTCATTTTAAACCCATAAAATGAGTTTACAAACCATTATCCATTATTATCCATCATTACTATGACAATATACAAGATTTACAATGCTAGAAACCCTAAAAGTCTTATGCGAACCCTAATTCCAACCCATGGCTTATTATTCCATTTCATCCCATTTTAACTTAAAACAACTATCAAATATCATTAATAATTCATATTACATTGCTCAAGATCAGTATTCTATCACCCTTGATCATTTACACACGAATTACAAGCCAAGAAAGCCAAAGAAACCCTAAACGAGCTCTATGTGAACACATGACCTTATTTACTCAATTTCAACCCATTCTAAACCAAACCACTTATCATTTTTTGTTAATTATCCAATATATAAGCCTCATAAACATAAATTAACATTTACATTACAAGTATACTCGAAATCTAAGCCTTAAATTCACTAAAAACCCTAAACCACACCATTTAAGAACCGCGGCCCCATTTCTTCATTTTAGACTCGTTTTAACCCAAACCAATTGCTAATCTTTGCTAATAAACTTATTTACAGACCTTAAGATCATATTTTAACAATCCTTGATCAATGTGTTCGAATTATAAGCAAGAAAACTTATGAAAATCCTTGTCGAGTCCAAATCTGACCCGCACCCTTTCTATATCATTTTTAACCCATTTAAAACCCTACCATGTGCAAATAACCACCAAGGATTCCTTCTAGATGTCCCTAAGCAGCTTACCCAGCAGCTTGGACCTTCTCTTGGTCAATAATGAAGGCCACATGGCTCTTCTTTTGCCTAAATAAGCCACGGCAGCAAGAAGCCATAGCCACACCATCAATCCTACTTCATAGACCTCCACACCTGAAAATCTAGCTTATACACCTTCCTAACTAGCCCTCCCATGTGTCAAGACCAGATCATGAGGCTTGCTTACTCCTTGCTACTTCAAATGGGTATAAATAGACCTCATTTGTGTTCATTCAAACTCGCACCACCCATCTCCTCTCTCAAACCCATAAGGCAGCAATCCTTTGCTCCCATATGATCCTAGGATCATTAAAGAAGTTCAAGAAGTGAAGCCCTGAAGAATTGAAGCCTTGGAGTGAAGATACAAGGCGTACGAGTGGAAATACTACCCGAAACGACCCATTTCCACCATTTTTGCTCCTTGAAGCTCAAACCCAGGTTCTAGATATTCTACTACTGCTCCTACACTCTTATAATGTTCATATGATCCTAAATAAACTCTTGTTAAAGTTTCATAACTCAATTCATGCTCATTTTCCATTTTGATCCAAAACCGTACACCCGAAACCCTAATTTTATGTTTTTCTTAAAACTAAATGTTATAATGATTAAATATTGTTATAATCTATCCTAGCATGCTTAACTAATGTTAAAATATTCACTTTAAAACCCGAGAATTTATGTTTTGAAACCCTAATTTGACCCGTTTTGCTTCCTAGCCTAACGAATCGTTATTTTAAACTTGCGTTACGTTAAAACTTCATATTTTAGTTTATTATAACTTATAAATATCTTTTGAAATGTTAAAAGAAGCTTGCATGGCAATTTGGACATGTTTTGTAATTATAATCCATGCAAGGGGTATATATCGTAACTTTCTAAAAATTATAACTAAAGGGGCTGAAAATGTCATTTTATCAAAGTTATAACTATAGGGGTCTATTATGTCACTTTTCAAAGTGCAAGGTTTACTTGGTATATCTTTTAAAGTTGAAGGACCAAAGTCGTAAAAGTGCAAACTCCAAGGGTAAATTCTGCCACTTTTCAAACTCAAGGGTCTAAAATGTAACATTTTGAAAAAGTATAAAATCATGTTTAAAACCTTACAAGACATAACTTTAATTAACGCTTGACGTGCTTAACATTTCCAGATATTGATCAAAACGCTTAAAACTGATTATATCATATCACAATACTAGGGAGCTTCATATTAAGGAGTTTCATCTTGGTATTACGTTCTGACTGAGTTGTTGGGTTTACGATTTAAAGTGCCCTAGCTCCTCAAACATTTACTGAATGACTTCTGAATTATGATGGCCCGAACGGTGATACAATAATTCTAAACTCTTCAATCAAACTCATAACTCTTAAAACTAAAGTTCTAGAGTACAATCTTCCTAAGACTCAACATATTTACTCAGGTTGCGTGACGTGGCTGTTTATTATCATTTTACTATATCAACATTCCCCGGTTAAGATTGTGATAAGGTCGTCAGCTTTCATTTTGGAATATATATTACATCTACCTATCAGGTGAAGTTCATAACCTCGCCTTTACTTATTTTACATGTTTTATAAACCCGCGAGGGGGATACATGCTTGTTACAAACTCTTTTACATACTCGTTTATCTTATAACAATGTGATTACTTTTCAAAGACTTATACATGCTTAAACCAGGAATACAAGTGTTTTTACAAGTTATATGCTATCCTGATACACTATTACAGCTACTGTCTAAGTTACATTATGCCAAAAGTCCCTCATTATCATGGACCATTAATCACTTTCGGGTGAACGCAAATATTGTGGATAGATCTATCGGGATTGACGAATCCTGTTTGTGTTAGCCGGATAGGTAACCAAACACACTATATTTGAATTTCATAGGTATATGGCAATTACCTACACCGAGGGCCATTATCTCTTTATATATATATCACATCATTTTGGGTATATATATACACTAGTCAGTTTGTGTACCATGAACTTAGACCAGACTAAACTATACCAAACAAGACAATAACGCAGTAATACACAGTTACTATAATAATTGTATTCGTTGCAATTATTACAAATAACGGGTATATAATAACATGACCCAAGATCATAACAATAACATTTTCATAATAATTGTGTTTGTACAATTATTACACTATGACTTGTATTCAAACTGTTTATCAAACCTATGAATTTCACTTAACCTTTGTGTTAACTTTTTAGCATATTTATCTCAGGCTATTGAGCAATATACGGAACGGAGTGGCATGGACTCGAAGATGGCTAAAACTTGTTATCATTCACACTGTATGTAACTAGATTTTAGACTTGCCTTTTTAAAACTCTGATTTGAAATGAATGATAACGTATCTTTTGAACAAATGTCTCTTTTGGGTCATTTTCTATGATTATGATTGTTGTTTCCATGAAGTAATACCCCAGATTAGCTTCCGCTGCTATATTGTAAAAATGGGGGTGTTACAGATTGGTATCAGCGCCATGGTTATAGAGAACAAGGTCAAAACCTTAACTATAACCACATTTCTTTTTCAGCCATCAAAGTCCTCCGTGCCACTACATTCCGGAACAAGTATGTAAATATACATATCTATTATACTATTACATAAATAACTTATGTTATTTACAAACTAGGTTGTTAATAGAACGATGTCTTCTCCCAACCACTTTACTTCCGATATTGAGGATGCTTTTTCCTCTATGAATATTCTTAACTATACTTCGGTCTCATCGGATTATTTCCCAGCTTCATCAGGAAGCAGTTCTTTTAACTCTTCGGAAAACTCTACAGATAATATGATCCCACCAGTATTCTCATCTTTCTACAATAATCCTTGTTTGAAGGACGTACAAGCATTTTATGCTAAGGAATTACCTATTTCATCACCAGATCCTATTACTCCACCAGCTATTTTGACTCTATCTCTGATATTACCACCATCACTACTATTTAATCCTCGATATTTCTTTATTCCTGAAGAACTATTACTAGAGTCAGAAACCACCTGCATATCCGGAACGATCCGTCACAATAATAAACAGAAGTTAGCATAAGACCAACCAAATGCCATCACTCTTACTATAAATTCCTCGATCATTTCATTAACACTCATAAGAACTATTACTACCTAGGAAGCAAATCCTTTCTCACATATTCTTCCCTCAACTACTTATTTAAATTCATCCCGAATCAAACTTGTAATTTGGTGTCACCGTCTTCCTTAGTTTAGATACTCTCTATCCCTCCTCAAGTATTTGAAAGCGTAGGAAAAATGTTCAATAAGAGTATCTTAAACCTCATGGAAACAAGTCGAAGATATTCTTGAATTATTTAGATGAACTCTATCTTCACCGCATTGAGAGAATGGAAAAGGACGTATAAATGGTAACGAACTGAAGACTGAACTCAAGGAAATCCATATTCAGATTGTCAAACTTCAAAAGAAGCCGGGTTAGAGTCAGTGCAAAAGGAAAAGAATTGACTTTGCTCACTACATAATTTCCAATCTGTAACGAATCATTGAGAAAAAATCCAACGCTCTTCACCAAGCAAACAGATCAGGAGGATCTTTTAGGATGTCATCTACCGGCTCAGAATCAACAAACTCTTAGAATAGTTATAGCTTTATCCCTAGCTATGGGATGTGTGGTATGAATAAAAAAGCTTGTCAAATCTTGACTATGTACAGTAAGAAGGCAAGTTATTTATAAAGGCAATCCTGTTTCGTATCTTATTATTTCCAAACTTATCACTCTTTCATCATCATTTCCACCAATTGCATCATTATCTTCGCTTCATGGAATAACTGACCATAACCCCTAAGGGTGCTATAAAATTCAAAAATAAGCATTTCTCTTTAAGCATTTTAAGTATCACATTCTCTTTTATAACTTAGGATATCATTCTTATTATGTGTTATCTTTTGTTGATAGAATGCCTCCCAAAAGGACGTCAACATCCGAAACACCAGCCATAACTTTCGATGCCATCATTACTTTTCAAAACTTATTATATCATTCTTACTACGTGTTATCCTCTGTTGATAGAATGCCTCCCAAACAGACGTCAGCATCTGAAACACCAACCATAACTTTAGCTACCATCCAACAACTAATTAATGATGGCATTTCCTCAGCTCTAAAAGCACAAGCTGTATCAATGGCAAGTGCTAGTAATCCTAATAGGAACATCGGACCTACTGGAACTCCTGTAGCAAAAACGGGAAACTATAAAGAGTTCATTAGCTGTCAACCTTTCAACTTCAATGATACGGAAGGAGCTATTAACCTCATCCACTGGTTTAAACGTACCGAATCAGTATTTTCTCGTAGCAAGTGTGCCGAGGAAGACAGAGTGACATTTGCTACTGGTACTCTAACCGATGATGCCTTGTCTTGGTGGAATGCATACGCCCAACTTATCAGAATAGAACAAGCCAATAAGATCACTTGGATCGAATTGAAAAGACTCTTAACCAATAAGTATTGCCCTCGAACTGAAGTCAAGAAGATGGAAGACGAATTTTACAACTTGGTTGTGAAAGGAAATGATCTTAAGACTTACATTAGGAGATTTCAAGAATTAGCCGTCTTATGCCCAAACATGGTACCAAACGCCGAGAAACTTATGGAAGTCTTCATCAATGGATTACCTAGAAGTATTGAAGGAAACGTTACTGCCTCGAAGCCTCAAACTTTGGAGGAAGCCATCAACATATCCCAGAGGTTAATGGATCAGATAATAAAGCATGATTCTGTGCAAGAAGCTAATGATCGTAAACGAAAGCTTGAGGATAAGGGAAACATCATCAACAACAACTATCAGAATAACTATAACAATAACAACCGTAACAATGATCACCACCAGCAGCAGAACAGGAAGCAAGAAACCTTCAGGACTTATACTGCCACCAATGGGTATACTAGAAATCGTCCCTTGTGTGAAAGATGCACCCTACATCACATAGGTCCTTGTACTGTCAAGTGCCGGACTTGCAACAGAGTAGGTCATCTGACCAAGAACTGCAGAAACAAAACCACTAGAAACAATCTACAAACGGTATTCGTAACTTGTAATGCCTGTGGAAAGAAAGGACATTATGCGAATCAGTGCTCAAAAGCAAATAACAGGGCCACAGGAAAGCATACTTAGAGATGAGCTTGCTTTTGTTCACTTTAGGATTTTTACCCTAGAAACAACTCTCGAGGATATTCAACTCTCATCAGAATCTTCTTCAATCTAAAAACCCCAATCATCAATCCTCGTCGTCTGTTACTTTTATTCTACTACAAGATACTTAGCATAAGTATCAACTCTTTTTCATATGTAAAGTTCGTATGTAAAGTTATCCATGAAATAATAAAGTGATAATTCCGTTACATCTTGTTATCTGGTGGTATCAAAACTCGTCAATTCTATCATGTTCAACTCTGAATACTCTCCTCATACCTTTGAAACATAAATTATCATCCTCGATTATATGGGCGTCAGTATAATCAACATCTCAATATTATCTAACAATTCATAATCATTCCTTAACATCACTCATTCCATGATCTTCGTATACTAAAATTCTCTGTTATATTCTGCAACGTAATAACAAGGAAACACACAAGAATCTATGCAAAGTCAAATGATTTCAATACAACTAGGTATGAAAATTTTGATAAATACTTGTGATAGCATTCTTATTTGATGTTGACTTTTAAAGGTTAATGAATAACGATTTCTTACGATCTGAGTAGCGCAACGTATTCCATCCACCCATGTTCTATCAGGATCTGGAGAAATTCTATTGGCTGTCATCACAAGGTATGATCTTGGAAATAAGTAGACGTCTGAAAGGAGGTAATTATAATTATTGTGCGCAACATAATTATAAATGCATCACACACGTGAACTTGTGACCTTCATACCCAGTACCTATCTCTAAACAATATCACTATAACTTTAAATTAAATCTCGGGATGAGATTTCTGTAAGGGGTGGAGACTATAAAAACCCAAGAATTTTCATCAAATGCAAAAACCTATTTTACTATTATCATAATTGTACGGCGAATTTTTTTGCTTTATTACATTACTTATATATATCAGTATGTCATAACTAAAGTAGAGGAGCTCACACAACCTATCTATGACAATCCTATCTTCATATATGTCAAGCAATCATCATAATATATCAAGTCAATATCATAATATCATTTTTACAAAGTACATTATTCCTATAATGTACCATTCGCAACGTTATATCTAAACGGGCTTTAAACCGTTATCGTATGCCTCTAAACCCTAATTCCATGAAATATTAACATCTAAAGTGAATGCACAAGCTACTAAAGCATATGTACAAGTATTATAACATCTCATATGAATATACATTCTATCCAAAGAAAGGTACAAGTCCTTAAAAGCTCAATATACAAGTCATTAAGCATGATCTCTAAAATAGCCGTTTTACCTCCATTTTCATTCTAATTTCTTCACCACCACTTATGTACAAGCTAATATACTCATTATACAATGTGTAAACCCTAATTATTCTATTCATAATCCTTCACACACATATTACACTGAAAACCCTAATTTAAAAGTTTAAAACCCTAACCCGAGCAAAATACTAAACCATGACCCGTTTCTTCATTTTTATCCATCAAAAACCTAAAACAATACCCAAATAAGTTTTAATAACTTAATTTACAACATAATCAATCATATTCAATCATAATTCCATCATTATTTCATCATTCTACTTCAATTATACAAGAAACGAATCCAAGAAACCCTAATTGTGCACTAAATGTAACTTTGACCCGTTTACTCATTCTCTGACCATCTCATTCTCAAGTAAGCAACCAAGAGTCATTGTAAACCCATAAAATGAGTTTACAAACCTTTATCCATCATTAACCATCCTTGCTTCAACAATGTACGAGAATTACAAAGCTAGAAAACCCTAAAAGCCTTATATGAACCCTAATTCCAAGCTATGGCTTATTCTTTCAATTTCAACCCATTTTAACTAGAACCAACGATCAAACTTCATTGATAATACTTTATTTAAGTTCTAGGATCAGTATGCTTTCACCCTTGATCATTTACACACGAATTACAAGCCAAGAAAGCCAAAGAAACCCTAAACGAGCTCTATGTGAACACATGACCTTATTTACTCAATTTCGACCCATTCTAAACCAAACCACTTATCATTTTTCATTAATTATCCAATATATAAGCCTCATAAACATAAATTAACATTTACATTGCAAGTATACTCGAAATCTAAGCCTTAAATTCACTAAAAACCCTAAACCACACCATTTAAGAACCGCGACCCCATTTCTTCATTTTAGACTCGTTTTAACCCAAACCAATTGCTAATCTTTGCTAATAAACTTATTTACAGACCTTAAGATCATATTTTAGCAATCCTAGATCAGCATCTAGGGGTTTAGTAACCATTGGAGTACCAATGCTATCACATGAGGTCATACCATGCTTTTTAAGTATCTCTTGAGTATACTTAGCTTGATTAATAAAGATACCACGTAGGGAGTTGGAGAGTTTATCATACCATGCTCTTGGAGCTTGTTTGAGTCTGTATATTGCCTTTTTGAGATGGTAGACTTTGTCAGGATGATGTGGCTGATTGATGTACACTTCTTCCTTCAGAGGTCCATTAAGAAATGTTGTCTTGACGTCCATCTAGTATATTGGAAATGATTTGTGTGTAGCATACGCAATGAATAACCGGACAACTTCCAACCGAGCTATAAGCTAAACTTGTAAGATGTTGTTATAATCTATCCTAATAAGCTTATCTAGCATTATAATAAGTACTTTATTATGTCTTGAAAGAATTTGAACTTAAAACCCGCGCGTTTTCATTTTAAAACCCTAATTTGACCCGTTTTGATTTCTAGCTTAACGAATCATTATTTTATCCCTTTTGCGTTATTGTGTTTTAAACCTTCATATTTTAGGCTTTATAGTTAATACACTAAAACATGATAAATTTACTTTCATACTGTGGAAAAAAATATCATTATTATGGATTTTGGACTAAAAATGATATATTTTTCATGCAAAAAGGGTATATATCGTAACTTTTTGAAACTTATAACTAAAGGGACTAAAAATATGATTTCATCAAGTTATAACTATAGGGGTCTATTATGTCACTTTCCAAAGTACAAGGTTTACTTTGTATATTTTTTAAACTAGAAGGACCAAACTTGTAAAAGTGAACTCCAAGGGTATATTTTGCCATTTTTCATTCTTAAGGGTCTAAAATGTAACATTTTGAAAAAGTGTAGAAATGTGTTCAAAACTTTATAAGACATAACTTTAATTAACGCTTGACGTGCTTATCATTTCCAGTTATTGAGCAAAACGCTTAAAACCGATTATGTTATAACTATTATAAAATTCATCATCGATGTGCTTTTAAAAATCCTATCCCGAATCTATATCGTACCACAATACTAGGGAGCTTCATATTAAGGGGTTTCATCTTGGTATTACGTTCTGACTGAGTTGTTGGGTTTACGATTTAAAGTGCCCTGACTCCTCAAACGTTTACTGAACAACTTCTGAAATATGATGTCCGAACGGTGATACAATAATTCCAAAATCTCCAATCAAACTCATAACAATATTAAACTCTTAGAACCAAAGTTCTAGAGTACAATCTTCCTAAGACTTGACATATTTACTCAGGTTGCGTGACGTGGCTGTTTACTATCATTTTGCTATATCAACCTTCCCTGTTAAGATTGTGATAAGGTCATCAGCTTTCATTTTGGAATATTTATTACAACTACCTATCAGGTGAAGTTCATAACCTCGCCTTTACTTATTTACATGTTTTATAAACCCGCGAGGGGGATACATGCTTGTTAGCTCCTCAAACGTTTACTGAATGACTTCTGAATTATGATGGCCCGAACGGTGATACAATAATTCCAAACTCTTCAATCAAACTCATAACTCTTTAAAACAAAGGTCTAGATAACAATCCTTCACTAAGACTCAACATATTTATCAGGTTGAGTGCCGTGCTGTTTACATATCATTTGCTATATCAACCTCCCTGTTAAGATTGTGATAAGGTCATCAGCTTTCATTCAGAATATTTATTACATCTACCTATCAGGTGAGATTCATAACCTCGCCTTTACTCATTTACATGTTTTATAAACCCCGCGATGGGGGATACATGCTTGTTACAAACTCTTTTACATACTCTTTATCTTATAACCATGTGATACTTTCAAAAGCTTAATGAAATTCATAACCTATATTCAATCTTTTGAATACTTTATAAACCTTGATACCTATAAAACCATGAAATATAGGGTTATGAATTATTATGCCTTTGAAAAGGAATCTCATTGTTTTATAAGATAAACGAGAAGTAAAAAGTTTGTAACAAGCATGTTTCCCCTCAGCGGTTTATAAAACATGTAAATGAGTAAAGGCGAGGTTCATGAATCTCACTGATAGGTAGATGTTAATAACTTATTCTGCAAATGAAAGCTCATGACCTTATCACAATCTTAACAGGGAAGGTTGATATAGCAAATGATATAAACGCACGTCACTCAACCTGATTAAAATGTTGAGTCTTAGAAGATTGTACTCAGAACATTAGTATTCAAGAGTTATGAGTTTGATGAAGATTTGGAAATTATAGATATCACTGTTCGGCCCAATCATAATTCGATCATTCAGTAAACGTTTGATGGCTAGGCACTTAAAATCGTAAACCCAACAACTCATCAAACGTAAACCAAGATGAAACTCCTTATATAAGCTCCCTAGTATTTGATATGATATAATCGGTTTAAGCGTTTTAATCAATATCTGGAAATGTTAACACAGAAGCTTAATAAAGTATGTCTGTAAGGTTTTAAACATGATTTTATACTTTTTCAAAATGTTACATTTTAGACCCTTGAGTTTGAAAAGTGGCAAAATATACCCTCGGAGTTTGCACTTTTACGAGTTTGGTCCTTCAAGTTTAAAAGATATACCAAGTAAACCTTGACTTTGGAAAGTGACATAATGACCCTTATAGTTATATATTTGAAAAATGACATTTTCAGCCCCTTAGTTAAAGTAGAAAGTTACGATATATACCCCTTGCATGGATAATATTTACAAAACATGTCCAAATTGCCATGCAAGCTTATTTTAATATTTCAATAGACATTTATAAGTTATAATAAACTAAAATATGAAGATTTAACGCAACGAAAGTTTAGAATAACGATTCGTTAAGCTAAGAAGCAAAACAGGTCAAATTAGGGTTTCAAAACGTAAACGTGTGTTTTAAATCAAATTTTCTTCATTAATCCATAAAGTGTTATTTTTAACATTAGTTTAAAGCAAGCTAGGATAGATGTATAACAAATTTAATCATTATAACATTTAGATTTAAGTAAACACATAATATTAGGGTTTTGGTGTACGGTTTAGAATCAAAATGGAAAATGAGCATGATGGTTTATGAAACTTTAACAATATATTTAAGATCATATATAACATTATAAGGTGTAGTAGCAGAAGTAGAATATCTAGAACCTGGGTTTGAGCTTCAAGGAGCAAAAATGGTGGAAATGGGTCGTTTCGGGTAGTATTTCCACTCGTACGCCTTGTATCTTGTTCCCGGGGCTTCAAATCTTCAAAGCTTCACTTGCTTGATCTTCTTATATGATCCTAGGATCATATGGAGCAGAGAATGTTTGCTCAATTGGGTTTATAGAGAAGAAGAATGGAGATGATTTAGAATGAAGTATAATAGGTGCTCCTATTTATAGTGTTAAGCAACCCTTAGAGGCCAAGAACTTTTGATAACCCGGTTAGACACATGGGGGTGATTGTAGAGGCTAGGGATGAGGTAAGAAGGCTAGAAATGCAAGGTGGAGGTGTTCAGACGTTTAAGAGGGGTGTTTGGTTTGATTTATACAATGGCTTTTTTTGGATCTCCAACATCAGTCTCGGTAAAATGGTTTCCATTTACAAACCGTAATTCCGTTGAAGCTCAAACCACCGAGCATTGTTAGATATTTGAGTCCTCTACAACGTTTAGTTTTACATATTTGAGGGTTACTATAGAAAAATTTAGAGATAATAGCCATTTACTACAGGTGTGCAGAATCTGCGTACCTTTGCCATTTCGGCTGTAACTAATTCATCCGACGTCGAATCGGGTTGATTCCACCGGCAAAATGATCACAAGACATAGGGCTACAACCTAGTGTTTTCACTTAATATCCAGATCCTATTGATATTTCTCAGATCCTATGTTTTATAGACTGATCCGATTCTGAACTAGGGCCTAGTTTTAGGTTTTAGGGTTAAAACTAGATTAGGGTTTTCTGGTTTAATTCCTTGAAATATTTTGTTGAAATGATGAAATTATATAGGATATGAAATTGTTAATGTTTGTAATTTAAGTTATTACAACTTATTGAAGTGATGGTTTGGGGTTTATGATGGATAAAAACCAAGAAACGGGTCCTGATTTACTATTTTGCTCGGGTTAGGGTTTCTGACTTTTGAATTAGGATTTTGAGTGTAAAAATGTGTATAAAAGCTTATGAATAGAATAATTAGGGTTTACACATTGTACATTGTGTGTAGTAGCTTGCACAAGAGTGGTGGTGAAGAAACTGGAATGAAAACGGAGGTAAAACGGCTTTAATTTAGAGATCATGCATAATGATATTGTACAATGTGCTTTTAAGAGACATGTACTTTTGACTTGGAGGGAGTGTATTCTTTCAAATGAGATTTATATTACTTTTTACATATGATTTAGTAGTTTGTCATTCACTTAAGATGTTAATCTGTCATGAATTTAGGGTTTAAAATGGCATACGCAACGTTAAAGCCCGTTTAGGAATATAACTTCGAATGGTACATTATAAAATAATGGTACTTTGTAATAAGGATATTAAGATATTGACTTGACATTTTATGATAATATGCTTGAACATAATATGAAGACAGGATTGCCATAGATAGGTTGCGTGAGCTCGTCTAACATTTAGTTTTATGTAAGTTACATGACATACAGTAATGTAATAAAGAGAAAAATTTCCCCGTACAATTGTGATAATAGTAAAATAAGTTTTGCATTTAATGAAAGTTTTTGGGTTGTTATAGTCTCCACCCCTTATAGAAATCTCGTCTTGAGATTTAATTGAAAGTTATAGTGGTATTGTTTACTTGTTTAGAGATAGGTACTGGGCATGAATTTGATTTTTAGGATAATCAAGGTCACAAGTTCACGTGTGTGATGCATTTATAATTATGTTGTACACCATAATTATAATTACTTCCTTTCACACGTCTACTTATTTCCAAGACTACACCTCTTGATGACAGCTAATATAATTTCTCCAGATTCTGATAGAATCTGGGTGGATGGAATACATTGCGCCACTCAGATCGTAAGGAATCGTTATTCATTAACCTTTAAAAGTCAACATCGAATAAGAATGCTATCACAAGTCTTTGTCAAAATTTTCATACCTAGTGGTATTGAAATCATTTGACATTGCATAGATTCTTGTGTGTTTCCTTGTTATTACGTTGCAGAATATAACAGAAAATTTTAGAATACGGAGATCATGGAATGAGTAATGTCAAGGAATGATTATGAATTTGTAAGAGAGTTGCTAATCACGTGAGATACAGATTTTGTGAATAATGACAGGGCTTACAAGCTTCATACTGAAGCTTCATTTTAGCCTTAACTGAACTATTAAGACTCCCTGTTGGCATTCCAACCACTCTGCACTTTCCTAATGATTCCCGATTCGTATGCATAATAACATTAAGCAAAAATTGTAATCTTTCTAAATCACATCTTGTCACGCATACACTTACGACATCTTTAATTTCTCCTTTCCACGCCGTAAAAGTCCGCCGTTCATATAGTCCATTAAGTTTCAATACAAACCTAAAATCGCGCATAAATTGACAACATATTTTTAACATCAAAAAATCTACTTTTCAACCACATCACTATACACATGTCAAGAATTCAAAGAAGAAACCCCTTTAGAAAGAAACGAATCGAATTTTTACATAACATATAATCACAACAAACTGTTGTGTGGAATAGGAGTGAAGATATTCAATGCTTTAACTAATTACTAATGAATGATTAACGGATATCACTTAAAATCGTGTTATCACTTTCCAAAGTAAATTATTCGACCCTAATGCCTGGGTATCATGAATATCTACTTGGGATAATACCAAATGTTTGTTAAAGATTTAGGCATAAATCAATAAACCTGCGCATCAAGTGTTTATGTTTCTGTGTATCTTCTTTATGCCGATGTTATGATCTCTATATTGTAGTATAGATCACTCAACCTTAATCAATGGAATTATGCGTGATTAATGGCCCATTAATTACCACATTAGCCTTCATAATTGTAGGGACTTAGTGGTTACACAACCAATTAAACATGGTCATTAATGTAGTTATAACTACCAATTGAATGGGTCAAATCTGTTACAAGTATTTGAATTCATTCCAGTAAAGTCATACCTTTAGTGTCCTGAACACTTATCAACTAGCTCACTGAGGAGAATACAAGCTGAAGTGTTTAAACTGAAAGACTCACTGATGAGTTAACCCACTAAGGATAAATCCTCTGATGGATGACTCCCTGATGACAGCTTACTATTCAGATAGTACAAAGCTAAAGGCATCTAATGAATACCATTCAGTTCAGAGTTGCACTCACTGAAGAGTGAACTCACTGAACTTCATCAGCGACTTGAATTCTCTTTTACCACTATCAGAGTCAGGGTGTTCAGTGTATGCGATTACACTCCGTACCTCCAGTCCTATTACCCGATATGAACTCAACCCATAATTGAACTAAATTTCCAACAATCCTTCTAAATTTAGTTCAATTCCTTTGCATGAAAATTAAACATTAAACAAAACAATTGCATAAACGAAAATATCCCGAGGATTGAATTTCCATCTTAGTACATTACACGTTCAAAAATATACGAGAATCATGGTGTTATAAGAATTGAACCCTTCAACCCATTTGAATACCTGAAGATAAAATACAAAACATAAGGTTTCAAAACACGTTAAATGCTCTACACTATATAAGCCATGTGTCCATATCTAATTCATAAATGTTGTAAGAGCTAAAAGTCCATTACTCCCTATTAGTGGCAAAACCCAAAAAATTCTATAGGTGGTTCCACGTTATTCATGCTCCTTGCCAAGCCACTTTTTTTCAAAAGAAATTACTATTAAGAGTGAAGACTTCATCCTTTTTTCAACAGTTTCACAACACATCCTTGGGAGATGTAAATTGAAAAAAAACCCAAAAATTTGAAATCATTTTCATATTGGTAATTTTGAATATAACCTAAAGTTTATTAATAAGTATTTGAAAATAAAACCTTAAGTTATAATTTTGGAAAATTATAAAGATAAAACAAAAGTATTTTTGAAAGAAATAATATATATAGTATATATTATATATATATATATATATAATATAAACTATATATATATTATATATATATATATATATATAATATATATATATATATAAATAATATATATAAACAATATATATGCACAAATATATGCAATGGCCGGCCCCATATTTAAAAATAATAATAATATATTTTGTAATTTTGATTATTTTGTATATTTACTTCATTTTATAAAAAGAACCTATTTTAAGGGATAAATATAAAAGGTTATATAGTCAAGTTGAATTTTGTTTAATCCTTAAAAAGGGGGAAAGTTTTAGTAAGTATTTTGTGCAATCTTAAAAATAGAAAAAAATTATTTTGTTCCCCCTCCTTATCTCTTAAATCCGCCCTCTATAGGTGATTATACACCAAATTTTTTTTATTTTTGTAATGAAACTTATTTAGGAAAAGAGTGTAAAGGGATTAAGATAAACATGTGTAATCTTTTTAAAGTTATAAAAGATTTTGTCCCTCCTTCTCTCCATCCTTATAAATTCGGCCCCCTCTCTCCCATTCTCATCATTCTCTCAAAATTCTTACTCCATAATTTTGTGTACTCTTCCATCAAAGTTTCAAGCAAGAAGAAGGTTTAGGTGTTTTTGAGTAATCTTGGTGTGGTTTGATCTTCAATCTTTGGTGTGTTCTTGGTGTTTGATCTTGTACTCCTCCCTCATTCCATAGGTAAGCCTTGATTTTGTTTCATTCTTGTTGTCACCATGATTACATATGCAAAAGTTTTCATAAAAACCTAAAAGATTGTAAGGAATAATGTGTTTATGTTCTTGTCAATTTCTCTAGGGTTTAATCTAATTAAAATGGTTAAATTACATGTTATGAAACCCTAAGATGATCATTAAATGTGTTATTAATAAAAACTACAAGATTAGAAACCCTAGGGTTGGTTTTAATGGGTGTTGATTAGAGTTTTCATGGTTAATAATTCTGGGCAGAATTTTAGGTCGTGTTCAACGGAGTATATCTTAATGATAAAAATTGGTTTTGACATAATTCTTGAGCCTAAAGTGAAGTTCAATGAATCTAGTTTCTGGAAAATCTGGCCTCATGTCAATTGGAGGTCGGGAAGGTCAATTTTTAGATTTTATAAGATTAAGTGTCGAATCTGGAATTTCTATTCGAAAAATTCAGTTGTAGTATTTGATTTTTAATTCTCAAACCATAACGAATTAGCCTTTGAAATTTTCGTGGGATAATCTTCATGATATTAGCTACATCCATGATTTTTTTTAGAATTTTCTGAGTTGTCTAAGTTGGGTTTTTACGCGTCAACTTTTCAAAGGTTCTGCCAGGTCAAAATTCGGGTCTGTTTTGGGTAACAAGGGTCAAAGGGATACTTAAACATAGAAATAAATTAAACCAATGATCATGAGTATATTAGACATATGTAGGAACCTCTGTAATTTTTGGTGTAATTTTTGAAGATATTATTATGAGTCTTTTATGTATGGAAACTTACTTTTAAATAAGTAGTCAAAATCTGAAATTTTTAGAAACATTAATTAAGTCAAGTAAACTTTATTTACAGTAAGATCATGTGATAAAACTTATGAAATAAGAAAGATAATAATTTGTAATCATGGGTTTGTGTAGATTCAGTGAAGAGGTTTTGACCTTTTGTTTTCGTGTTCTCTCTCTCCGATTGCTTATTTGTTAAGGTACAGATATTCTTGATACATACCTCTCTTTACTATTGTTACGATTTATAGGTTCTTTAGTCCGTTCTGTTATTCGTACATATATTCCATCCTTTTAGTAAGGACACTTCATTCTCATTTGTTTGGCTACTTGATCTATTTGATATTCGTTTGATATTCCTTTGATTTGCTATCCGTAATCATGACTCGTTTGATGTTGACAATCCATTTGATTCGATAATCGTTTGGTTCTTGTTTGGAATATGCTACTAGATTCGTTTCCATATTTGGATTATTGGTATCTTATTCAGTTATATCTTTTGCCTATCTCTTTGCCCGAGCTATTTGTATCTAGTCATGGAGGTACCATGACCTTGTCATTGATGCACCAATGGCATGACACTATCTGTGGCGGTGTGATTAGTCCACGGCGTTCCCTTTTGTATGTGCACTTATTATGATTTGATTATATATGTTCGTACACTCGCCATAGTGCTTGTGTATATGGATATAACTTTGTTTTGTAGGGAGCGTATGGATGCATCCTAGGTACTTTGTTCCGTTCAGTTCAGGTGAATGGTTGTGTGTGTAAAATACACCCTATATCACATTTGGTACATCAGGGAATGCATACCTGTGTACATTTGATATGACTATCTGATTATTTGTTTAGGGTCTAAGCATGTGGCATGCTTTAGACATTTGTTTGGCAAGTTCTTGTGATCCGTTTCGTTCATTCCTTCGTTTCATTACTGTTATTATTATTATATATGTTCATTAAGCGTTAGCTCAGCCACGTTTTCGTTTCCTGCGGCAGGTACTAAGCGGGAAACTGGGATATGAGTGTTGAGAGTAGGAGCTTTTAGAGGACTTACCTTTAGAAGAACCCTTTTTGATTTGGGATTTGTGTTTTAAGACCTTTCCTTTTGAAGATTTCTTTCATTTACACTTTGTAGGAATTTAATACTTTTGGAAGTCATTTTGTTTATGACTTAGTATTTTTATTTAATAAAGTCTTTCTCTTGCGTTTATATGTTCTGATTTGACACCATAACGTAACTCTTGGTCTCTTTATCGGAGCGGGATGTTACATCTCGCTCCTCACTAAAAAAATAATATATGGGAATCAACTCAAGGATTAACTCTCAAGCAGATATATCTGATTTTGCCTTCCCATTTTTTTTTTTTTGTTTAAGATATGTGTTGTGTGTTTTTCCTCTGTTAATGTTTGTCCCTATATTTTCTTTTATTTATCAGTTCTCTCGATGAGGGAAATGATTCAACTTTAGTGTGTTGGAGGTTTCCCGGTAGTCATAAATAGGATTAGAAAAAAATTGAATTGTCATGACCCTCCATTGGTTTTTGTGTCGTCTCTGCTCAGAAATTTTTCAAAACTTTCATTTCAACTAGGTATTTTTGGATAATTTAAAAAAAAAATTATTATTGCTTTAAAAATGCACACGTCTTGTAGTAATGGCCATAAATCAACTTAGATTTTGACCATTATGAATAGCCTCACAATAGAATCAAGACCCACTTTAAATTGTTAAGGTTCGCTCTAGATTGTCTTAAGGAATATTCGATTCGCGTTATCCCTATGTCTTTGATTACCGAATACGATATATGTTTTGCTTTTGTTATGTGTGTTCGAGTTTAGGGTTAGGGTCTGTGAATGCAATATATGTGTATGATTCCGTGTTTAGGATGGTTTGTACGTTATGGTCTTTTGTTGCCTTTTGCTGGTACACATGTTCTGGTTATTGGGTGTGTAAATGTGTATATGAGTGGGCCTTTTGGAAATTTGAGTAGTTCCAAGAACCTCTGTGACTTGATCATTCATTTACTTGACCGCTAGTGTGTGGTTTCTAGTTTGAGGTTTTAGTAGTTATAGACAAAGTTTTGTTCCTTTCTTTTTGTTGTTACTTTTTCTTTTATCTCCTTTTTTTTTTTTTTTACTTTTTCTTTTATTGTTCCTGTTATTTTTTTTTTTTTATTGAACTTTTTTTTTTTTTTCATTTTTTCTTTTCCTTCTTTTATTTTGTTATGATAAGAGGTGAAAATATTAAATAAATCCCTATGTAATCATGTATTGCAGCACTCACCTTTTAGTGTTGAGATCCCAAAGTATCCCAAAGCAAGAAAAAATATGCTCGATGAAGAAGAAGTTTTGTGTAAAGCCTTAGTTTTATCGCAGTTAGTATCTGAAAAATAGATGATGTCAGATAGTATAGAGCAAAAGGTGTGTAGCAAATGTGGAATCAAAGATATAATGCTTATTTACCTCTTTCTCGTTATCGCGTGTTGCACTCTTTGAGATTTCTGTTGTGAGGTGCCCAGCTGCAACGAAGCAAGGCTTATGATTATCGTGTCTAGTACAAGCATATGATGTAGCGACCTAGATATGTCTGTGCATCAGTGAGGTGACTTCACAAATTATAAACTTCACTATTCTGAGTGATCTCGTGTTGAATTCAAAAAGACGCAAAGACATCTTGTACCTATGTGATTCCTGTGTGCTATTGTTATATGTCTATGTCCTATAAAAGAAATTATCTAATATGCAAATCTTTACTAAAAATCCAAATTTTTCATGTCACGATTGAAAGTTGATTTTCTTGTTATTTGCATTAATTGTTGAGGGCAAGCATTAGTAAGTGTAGTAGGGATTGATATATACGGTCTAAATTATACATGTTTTCGGTCGTGCGGTATTTGCATTTTTTGATCGTGTTCGTGCAGTTGAATCTTTTGGTACTTATTCGCAAGTATGTTTGTTTTCTATTATATGTTATAGGTACAATTGTGTTGGAAGAAATACGGAAGACTACACGAAGAATTGAAGCTTAAACGAAGAAATAACTCAAACTCAGAGCTTTCCGAACACTCCTGTTAATTGTTTTTTCGGTCATAACTAGGTCATACGAACGTCGGGATTGAGTTGGATTCAAGCAGGCCACGGAAAAGAGAATTGAAATTATCTCCACAACTTAGAAAATACTGTGTTGGTACAAGGATGAAAAGATTAATAAAGCAGCCGGGAGTACAAATAAGTTACAGAACATACTTTAGGGAAATTCAATTATTTCGCGAATCTGGATCCATAATCCGATCCACGATACATTCAAAAACAAGTGTTTAGTTTCAAATCATATTTAAACTTTAAACTAAATCAAAGATTTAGTTTTTAAAATTGTTTTGTGTTTTATTTTTAGTTTTATGAAAACATTTGCAAGTTATATACATTCCAAACATATTAAAAAGCAAACAAACAAACACAACCATAAGTATGCAAAGCCTCAACCGATGAAAAACCTATGCTTGGTCTCGTGAGCCATCACGAGAACCAAGAAGTCAACTAAGGGTTAACCATACAACCACAAAGAGGGCTCCCACTTTCTCCAAGAACCATCATGAGCAAGTGAAACCCTAAATGAACTTGATGCATAAAACTGCCATAAAATTTCAGCTGACTTCACGGGTCTTGATAACGCCAAAATTATACATGTTTTCGGCAGTGTTATTTGCATTTATTTGATCATTTCTCATGACCTTTTGGTACTTAATCAAGTATATTTTCTATTATAAGTTCTAGGTACATGTCGTGGAAGAATACGAAAGACTACACGAAGAATTCAAGCTTAAACGAAGAAATAACTCAAACTCAGAGCTTCCCGACACCTGTTCACTGTTTTGGTCATAACTTGGTCATACGAACTCGGATGGAGTTGATTCAAGCAGCCACGGAAAGAGAATTAAATTATCTACAACTTAGAAAAGCGTTCACAAGCTGAAATATTACTAAAGCAGCCGGTTTTACAAATGAGTACCACATACTTTAAGGAAATGTAATTAATTCGCGAATCTGGCCCATAATCCATCCAAATACATTCCCAACATGGCCCCAAGTAATCTCTAGCCTATAAATACCTCCCTATGATGCTTGGGACGAAATTATCTCTTATCATATCATCACATACAAATCTCAAGAAGAAGATCCAAGAAAATGCCAAAGTACGGCGCACTTTTCTCTTGTGCGCCGCACTTCTGATCGAGTTCCCAAAACCGCCGCATAATATTCTTGTGCGCCGCACTTTTGTTCAAACTTCCCAAAGAAATGATTAAAGTCCCAATAAATTCTGAGTGCATTAACTCCCTAAGTACGCCGCACTTTTTATAAAGTGCGCCGCACTTCTAACCGGATTTCAACCTATAAATAGAGGCATAATCCACCCCATTTTGCACACACTTCCACAACAACTCTCTCATCATTCCACCATGAATTTCAAGGGTGGTGATAGCACCTTAAGGGTTTGGGTCGATTGGAATCATTAGCTTGGGTTTTAGAATAGTTTTCGTTTGGAAGAACTTGTAATCGCCTTCTTTGATCTTGTAACCGTTGATATAATTTCTACAACTCTTTTAATATGAAGTTTTGTAGAATTTATATGATTGTTATGATCTTCATCTCTTTAATTATGGAGTAGTAATCTTATGTTTGTTTGGGTATAATGTGATCTTTGATATGGAGCGTTTGGATATGTGTTTATTGAATTGGTAAAACATATTTTATATAAGAATATAGGCCGAAAGGGTTCTTTTATATATGTGTTCTATCAATCCATCTAATATATTGGTTATAATAACTTATAAAGGCCGAAAGGATTTGTTGTTATTAATCGATATAATCACTAGTTATATTTAAAAGCCGAAAGGATTTATAACTTGTGATAACTCTATTTTAAACACTATTCCAAACACATCATTATCTAAGTGATCATTGCCTAAACAAACATACCTTAATCATTTGATTGAATCATCTTTTAATTGCTTTCGTTATAATATCCGATATATGCAAGATTTGGTTAATTTGATCCGTGACAATCTTATTAACCTTAGCACCTTAATTACAAACTGTGAAAACTTCAATTCCCGTGGAACGACCTGGACTTACCTAAAGCTATACTATACACGAACGGGTATACTTCCCGAGTGTTGTGTTTTTAGTAAAAATCGGTATTTCTAGTATTATAAATTTAAAGCTTGGAAAACACACATCAAGTTTTTGGCGCCGCTGCCAGGGAATTGTTTAAGTTGTTATAGTTTGTTGCTTATTTCTGGTGCTATTTTGTTTCACAAAATTTTCAAACTCGCCATACCATTTTCTAGAAAATGGAACCCAAAAATCATTTTTCTTCAGGAAGTACGCCGCACACCGTTTGGTGCGCCGTTTTTCTGAAAACCTAAAGAACGCCACACTACCCTATACGCCGCATTTCTGCAAATTTTCAACAAACAAAATCTTATTCAAAAACCAAAACCAAAACCCCCAATCTGCTAGTCTTAGGTTCTATAATCATTTGGAATTGTATTTTATCTGATTATATACCTTGTGTATTTGCAATTATCTAGTTTATCATAATATTCGAAAACAAAAAACTAAAAATTCCAGAAAAGCCGCGCACATTTCCTAAAGTACGACCGCACTCATATCTATCTGATCTTTTTATCTATTATCCTTATCATATTATATATAAAGATATATATATATATATATATATATATATATATATATATATAAAATAATAATAATAATAAAAACTAAAATATATCTAATATATATAAAAATCTATATAAATAAAAAATAAAAAATATATATGAAAATAATTTATTTTTTTGAAATATTATCCTATTAGCCTTAACTATATATAAAAAATGTCTTTTTGCAAATGCTTAACGTATGTATAAATCCCTATCTTTCGGAAAACAACTAGTAAGTCTAATATATAAATTAAATAAAAATTTAATAAAAAGGTCTTGTAAATTTAAAATTATCAAAAAAGAGTCCATTCAGATCGAATCTTACAAATCTTCAACCCAACATTCTTCCGTTAATGAATTTATCATCATAATAAAAACCGAAAGGGATGTCCAAAACCATAACCAAATTTACCGCTCCACAGAAAATAATAATCCTCGATCCGATGAACAACCTATGTGGGAAATACCAGATTGTAGCACCGCCACCAATTCTGCATTGTTCAACCCAATGTTGATGACAACTTTGTTATCAATAGTACTCACTTAAATATGATTCGGGAAAATAAATTCGATGGTTATTTGCGGGCCGATCCGCATGACCACATCCGTGAATTTCTCGCAATCTACAACATGTTCAGATACGGTGAAACGCATAGTGAAGCTGTTAATCTTTTGATATTTCGCTTTTCCTTGTCCGATGAAGCTAAAACCTGGTTTAACGAACTTAATAAAGAGTCTATAACATCCTGGGAACAAATGAGAAGAGCTTTTATAAACAGATTCTTTCCACCTTCGTTATTTAACCGTCTCTTGCTTAAAAACAGAAATTTCTCTCAAAACGTATGTGAAAGTCTAACCGACGCTTGGTTACGACTCAAGAACATGCTTCAAAAATGCCATGGGCACAGTCTGACCAAAGGAGCTATTATTCAAATATTCTATCACTGTCTAGACGAACCCACTCAAGCAATCCTTGATGGAACTGCCAGAGGAATCTTCCTCTACAAAAGTCCAAATCAAGCTTTTCAATTTCTCGAGGACAAAGTCCTTTTAGAACATGAATGGCCTATTAAATCTAAAACCGAACATCATCAAAAATCTGTTTCTTTCGCCGATGGAAGTGATAGTAATACTGATAATTCTCGATTAATAGAAAAATTGGAAGCTCTAACTCTAAAAATAAGGCTGTGGATTCTCACATTATAAGCTTAAATGAAGAATTGCAAGATATGCGTGAGAAATATAATGAGCTTAGAAAGGGAAACGCTTCTAAGAACGATGACACGCCGATGTGTGAACATCATGAAGCAAATTTCATCCGATCTGAAGATCATCAAAATCGAATTTCTCATGATTCGTATTCTCACCAATCCCATTACGATTGTAATGATTCCGAGAATCGCTCACAGAGTTAAACAATGATGTGAGAAATGACCTCGAAGATTTCAAAAGATGTATCCGTAGCATGAGAACCGTTCATTGGAAACTCTATGACAGAGACGATCATAAAACCATCGGTGTTTTACTTAACAAAAAGTTTGAAACAATTAACCAATAACCTCAATCTAAAACAGATTTCGAAAAATCAATCACAAAATTCTTGGATGGTCAAAGAGTTACAAATATGTTTTTCAAAAACAATATTAACGATATGATTTTAAAGATGAAGCAAAATGAAAAGAATTTCTAAACTATCTTTAAAAACATGGAAAGGAAAATAGATGAGTGGTCGAAATCTCAAAACATATCTTCAGAACAAACCGATAGGACTGAACCACAACCTCCTCCTCAAGCTCACACCGAGCAAGTGAATGTCGTATTCACCGGGAGTGGAAAGTCCGATGATTCTCCGAAAACTCAAAAAGATCCACCACCTCCTATCATCGTTGACAATAAAACTAAAAAAGATAAACCTATTAAGACAACAAAAAAGGCTATCATGTGGTAAAAACAAAAGAATATTCATTCCGTGAATATATTCTAAAAATACCATATCCTCAAGCTTTAAGAGTGGATCATTCCCACTTGAACCGTATCATTAAGAATCTTAAATCAAGTTAAGTATAATAATAATAATAGTAGTAATAGAAAATGATAATAATAAACCTAAAAACCTAAAACTAAAATAAATATATATAATAAAAACTTTGCAGTCTTTAAGTATGTCACGTATTCGGTCGGTGTGTTTCTTACCTCGATTTCTGCATCCAAAAAGAAATTTATCGAACTTTGTGGGTGTGTTCGCTGGAAACCCTCACGAGACTATAACTCGTCTACTCGGGCCACCGAGGGGTTTAAAGGCTTGTTGCATACGCTAAATGCAACCGTGGTGCCTACGAAAGTGCGCTTTTGTATTTAATGTTTTTCTTGTAGTTGTGTTTATTATGCAGATTAAATAAAATAGGTGGAGCTTGGATTGGTGGTTGGCATTTTACACTTGGAGACTTATATAATTGGAGTATTATATTACATGTGGTAGAATACACATGCTTGGCGCTTCGTTTCGCGCCATATCCTTCATAATTCAGCCAAGCACTTATGAGCCCCGGGAAGTTTCAATTTTACGCATAATGCTCTACTTAAGTGTGGAGGAGCTCTCGCTCCTCACAAAAAAAGAACGTAATGGAATCACTCAAGGATAGCTCCAACGTAGCTATATCTCTCTATGCCCCGGGAAGTACCATTTTCCCTTATTTTTCTCTATTTTCTATATTTATCAGTTCTCACATTGAGGGCAATGTTCAACTTAAGTGTGGAGGGGTAGCAAATAGGAAAAATTAATCATGTCCCACCATGTTTTCTCTGTAATCTGGCCACATTTTTCAACTGATATTTTTTGAAAAATGTAGAAATTAATTTATTGCTTTTCCAAAAAATTTAAAAATGCATACACTTAGTAAGGCAAATCCAACTGGATTGACATTTTAACTAGTATAAAATCAACCCACTTAAATTGTAACTTGATCTTAAGGAATTCGGGTATCCATCTTTGATACCTAAGATAATTGATGCCTTTAGCTTGTTTGAGTTAAGGAGTGAGCAATCATATGTATCTATTCCATTGTTATGGATGTGTATATGTGGCTTTGTCGACTTTTCTGGAGCATTGATATTGGATGAAAATTATATGAGTGGGCTAGTAATTTAGTAGCTCTAGAACTTGTGCTTGATCATCATTTACTAGACCGCAGTGAGGTTAATTTATAGATAAAGTCGTATGATAAGAGGTAAAATAAATCCCTATGCAATTATGTATCTGCAGCACTCGCTTTTAGTGTTGAGATCCCTAATGTATCCCAAGAGCAAGAAAAATGTGCTCATGATGAAGAAGTTTTGTGCCAGCCTTAGCTATCGCAATATCTTATATGAAGAAAAAAAAAGAGAAAAGAGAAAAATAATAAAAATTCAAAGTATAAGGCAAAGTTCTGGCACATGGAATCAAGTATCTGCTATTCACCTTCATTGTTATCACATTTTGCCTCTTTGAGATTTCTGTTTAGGTGCTCACGCCGCAACGGGCATGTTTATGTGTCTAGTACAAGCATATGGTAGTGACCTAGATTATGTTTGTGCAATTGAGTGACTTCACAAATATAAAACCCTATCTGAGTGACTCGTGTGAATTCAAAAACAAACACTTTCCCTAAGTGAGGTGCTCTGTTATATGTCTATGCCTGAAAAGTTATAAAATTGGTAAATACTTGTTAATGCTAAAATGAATTTTTCTCCATGTCACGATAAATGCTCTTGTTTTCTTGCTTTAATTTCTTAAGGGCAAGCAATAGCTAAGTGTGGAGGGATTTGATAACGCCTAAATTATACATGTTTTCGGCGGCATTATTTGCATTTATTTGATCAATTCTCGTAAACTTTTGGTACTTAATAAAATATATTTGCTATTATAAGTTCTAGGTACATGTCGTGGAAGAATACGGAAGACTACACGAAGAATTGAAGCTTAAACGAAGAAATAACTCAAACTCAGAGCTTCCCGACACCTGTTTACTGTTTTGGTCATAACTCGGTCATACGAATTCGGATTGAGTTGATTCAAGCGGCCACGGAAAGAGAATTAAATTATCTACAACTTAGAAAAACATTCACAAGCTGAAATATTACTAAAGTAGCCGGTTTTACAATGAGTACAACATACTTTAGGGAAATGCAATTAAATAGCAAATATGGCCCATAATCCATCCACATACATTCCCAACTTGGTCCCCAAGTAATCTCTAGACTATAAATACCTCCCTATGATGCTTGGGACAAAATCATCTCTTATCATATCATCACATACAAATCTCAAGAAGAAGATCCAAGAAAATGCCAAAGTACGGCGCACTTTTCTCTTGTGCGCCGCACTTCTGATCGAGTTCCCAAAACCGCCGCACAATATTCTTGTGCTCCGCAATTTCGTTCAAACTTCCCAAAGAAATGATTAAAGTCCTAATAAATGTTGAGTGCATTAACTCCCTAAGTACGCCACACTTTTTATAAAGTGCGCCGCACTTGTGACCCGATTTCAGCCTATAAATAGAGGCACAAACCACCCCATTTTACACACACTTCCACAACAACTCTCTCATTATTCCATAACGAATTTCAAGGGTGGTGACAGCACCTCAAGGGTTTGGGTCGATTGGAATCAATAGCTTGGGTCATTTTACACGTACCCGATAACAAAACCAATTAAATAATGCATAAAAAATGGCTATGGGATCAAAAATCACAGATCATAAGGCCCCTTATGGGTTGAATTAATTCCAAAAAATAAGCCCCAGGGGCTATTTTTAAGTTATCCTTTTGAATCCATAAAAAAACACGCGTTTTAGCCATTTTTATGCATACAAGATGATCATATGACATCATATGATGGCTCGTGATACCACTGTAGGTGTTGGATCAAATGAATATCATATAATCAAATATAAAACTCAGTAGAACATGCACCTATATAACGGATCCATAGAGTAATATGATCAATCAAAATAAAAACAACAATTATTACCTTTGTAGCTTAATCGGTAGAATCAATGAACAACCTTCACTTGTACACGATCTATCCAAAAAACCAAGTGACCAAAGTAGATCACCTCTATGAATATCCACACTACACTTCACCGTATACCTCTTGGATGCTAGTCCTTAAACCCGGTTATACTTTGAATGAACAAGAATAAAAGTAACTGATCAAGAAAATAAAAAAAACAACTCATTTATTTTTTTATGCCGTCCCTTTTATAGGAAGAGAGAGAGGAGAAAAACTTGGTAAGTAGTTAATTGATTTGTAACTCCTAATGACTAAATCAATTAGTAGTTATCATGATCCAATTAACTTGGTAAGTGGTTAATTGATTTGTAACTCCTAATAACTAAATCAATTAGTAGTTATCATAATCCAATTAACCATTAACCCCCTTGAGCTTTCCTTCTCTTTTCTTTTACATCCTAAGCTGGCCATATGGTGGGCTCAAATGGGCTTGCCATTTGTTTGCTCAGTCCAATAAACTAAGTACATTACTTAGTTATTATAAGCCCAATATTGATCCCGAGTTACGTAGTTTATTTATATACCATGAATACAATAAACATGATATATATACTGGCACCTCAGTGTATATGTGTGCGACTATATAGGCTCACATGTCTCGAGTCGTATGTTATTTATTATGACATGAGTATACTCTAACACGATTTGTGAGAAATCCTTTATGAACCTTCGGTAGAACCTCGCGTGTCCTAAGAAACTGCGAATAGCTTTTGTGTTCGTAGGGTAAGGTAGCTCGGAGATCGATTTGATTTTTACACTATCTAGTTTAATTCCTGACCCAAAAACTTTGTGGCCTAGGACAATCCCTTCTCTTACCATGAAATGGCGTTTTCCCAATTTAATACAAGGTTCATCTCATCGCATCGTTTGAGCATCTTTTCAAGCTTCGCCAGGAAATGATCAAAAGAGCTTCCGAAAACAGAAAAGTCATCCATAAAAACCTCTATGCTTTCTTCGATTAGTTCATGGAAGATAGCCATCATACAACCTTGAAATATGGCTGGGGCATTGCATAATCCAAATGACATTCTTTTGTAAGCGAAAGTACCATATGGGCATGTAAACGTAGTTTTCTCTTGATCTTCTAAGGTGATAGGGATTTGGAAATACCCTGAGAAACCGTCCAGGAAACAATAGTATTCATGTTGTGCCAATCGTTCAAGCATTTGATCAATGAAAGGTAACGGAAAGTGGTCCTTTCGAGTTTCATCATTAACTTTTATGTAATCGATACATACATGCCATATGGTGACTGTTCTCTGAGGTATAAGCTTATTTTTCTCATTCTTTACCATGGTCATCCCTCTCTTTTTTGAAACGACCTGAACAGGACTGACCTGTGGGCTGTTAGAGATTGGGTAAATCAAACCGGAATCTAAGAGCTTTATGACCTCCTTCTTCACCACCTCCTTGATGTTTGGGTTTACTCGTCTATAAGGTTGGATGGTTGGTTTGAATTCATCCTCTATGAGGATTTTATGAGTACAGAAAGATGAGTCAATTCCTTTAATATCCGCAATGCTCTAGGCAATAGCTCCCTTGTGGTTTTTTAGGACCTTAAGAAGTTTAGTTTTTTCGTGGACAGACAATGCAGAAGAGATAACTACAGGAAGCTGGTCATCTCCTTGTAGGAAAGCATACTCAAGGTGTTCAGGTAGCTCTTTTAGTTCCAACTTTGGCGGTTCAGTTGCGAAGGGTTTTAACCAATTTTCTGGAGCCTTCCACTCTAGTGGTTCGATTTATTCTTGTCTTAGGTAGAACGAAACCGCCTGGATTTCTTTTGAGTTGTGTTCTTCTTCCGTTTCAACCCATTTTTCTTGGATGAGTTTCGCAGTATGATCGGCGCAGTACAGATAATTGTCGCGTGTGTATGCGGATTTCATCGACTTCCCTATGTTAAAGGTGACGGTTTCTTTTTTGACTCTCAGGCTCAGTTTTCCCTCATGAACATCAATTATGGCGTAGGAAATGGCGAGGAAAGGTTCTCCTAAGATGATTGAGACCATTTCATTTTTATCCATTTCTAAAACTACGAAGTCGACCGGAAAGATGAACTTGTTTATTTTTATGAGTAGGTTTTTACAAACTCCAATGGGGTATTTAATCGATCGATCAGCCAACTGAATACTTATCCTTGTTGGTTTTAGTTTGGAAATTCCCAATCGTAGATTGACATGAATCTGTCTGAAAATAGACAAGAGCCGTTCATCTTCGTTGTCCTTATTCTCTTTCTTTAACCTAGAGGGGAAAGGTACACTAGAGGAATTAGAGGGGTGTCTCCTTTCTTTGAAAGGTATAGGGTAGGCGACTGGGGTGTCTCCTTGCTATGAAAGGCGGCAGTCTCTTTACCTTCTGGCACACCTTCTTCATTTGTCCGGTCAGTATCATCGACAATTGAGGGATCAGGATAAGGAGGGAAATGGGTTGTAATTCCCGATCTTGTTATGATTGCGAAGGTTGGAGCATCGGGTTTTGGTGTTGGTGTTTGGCGATTCTCGAATGTTTCCTAGATTTGAGAGAACTGGTTATGCATTTTGTTTTGCTGTTTGTTGAGCATTTATCCTAATCCCTTTGCATGAAGGTCTTTTTCGAGCATAAAGTTGGCGAATTTATCCTTAAAATTGCTTCTATCAACCCACTCAGGACCCTCTCCTCCCTCTGTTCTTTGTCATACGTTTCCCCATGGTGGGATATCGTCATTATGATAAAATCTCAAAAGGGAAGGGTCATAGATGTCTCCCCCAGACAAACACACATGGTTGCAAGGCTTATTTAAGTCACATTCATCAGCTTCGTGAGCACCCCCACATATGTTGTAGATAAGGTATGGGTTCCTTAATGTATTTTTCCCGTTCGACGTTGTGAGGTAGGAGAGCTGCTCTTGAGCTTTCTTCAACCGTCCTTCAAAAGTAGGCATTATTATTTCAGAGACAAAGGAGATGTTCATTGTTTCCGGTTCTTCCCATGCGTTGTCCTAGTATTGGACATACTCCTCTATGCGATTTCATCCTTCATCCTTATTGAGCTAACTGAAACGATATTGACAAAGTGATCAATCCTGTTTTCTGTTATTGGGAGAGACGTTATCGTAAAAAATCTGAACTAATAGCCATTTATTTACTCCATGATGTGGGGCTTATCGGATTAAATCTTGAAAGAAGATCCATGCATCCTTAATGGGTTCCTTGTCCTTCTGGCAGAATTAGATGATCATATCTCTAACAGCCGAGGTACTCCCGTGTGGAAAGAATTTATCGAGGAATTTTGACACGAGTTGCTCCTATGTTGTGATCTAGGAAGGGGGTATACTATCTAACCACTTCTTAGCTTCCCCCTTTAAGGTGAAATGAAAGAAGCGAAGTCTCGATCGTCCCTCGTAGCCCCGTCAGCTTGTATATTATCGACTAAGCTTAAGAAATGTTTGACGTGATGTATGGGATTTTCTCTTTTTAACCCTCCGAACGTGCATATGCCTTGGATTAGCCAAATATCGCGAGAGTCTATGATGTTCCCTGTTTATTCTATGGGAAGAACGATCGGGCTTTGAAAACCAGGTGAATTGGGAGATGAATGTTCCTGAAGGCTTTTAATAGGAGGCGTGGGTTTCGGTCCCGAGTTGCTAGAGGATGAGGCTTCGTCGTCGAAAAGATTTCTTCCTGCTATAGCCAGAGATTCGTTTCATTGTTGACGGCTAGCGGCTCTTCTAAGCCTATGCATTTCTCTCTCGGGCTCCTCGAGAGGTTCCTTTAGTTTCTTAACGGTATTACAAGTCATGGTGAAGGATTAGAAATTAAAAGGGAATAAAGAAAAAGATAAACTACGAGAAAGCTAATTGACAAATTTTAAAATTCTTACTTGATAAGAATCAAGCGAGTAGACCTAAGCTAAATTAAATTCGAAACCTATACTATTCCCCAGCAGCGGCACCAAAAACTTGATGCGGTCGTTGTAAACACACTAGGTTTTACAACTCCCTATACAGAGTACCTAATCGTTGTAGTGTAGTATAACAAGGACTCAGGGGTTGTTATCGTTCTTTAGGGGAATATCGTGTGAAGGGTCGAACTAAACCTAACTAAGATCTAAGGGATTGAAAGAACATTATTTTTGTATTTTTGTATTTTTGTATTTTATAGAAAGCAAGTAAAATTATGGTTTTAAGAGGGAGGGTTTTGATTTTAAACTAATTAAACTAAAATAAAATCTAAACTACTTTGGTGGAAACTCATATAGGTAAACAAACGTATTTACTTAATCATGCACTAATCCTTAGTTTGCTTCTCCTAATCCTATTGTTTTGTACACTTGTGATAATCAGTGTAAGTATTTCCTAGGTCATGAAAGAATTACGCGAATCCGTCATCTATGTAAAATTCCCTTAAGGCAACGCACAATTAAGGTAGTATGAAGACTATTACAAGGCCCCTAAGAGTACATTACATGCATTAAAACACTTAAGAGGGATCAATCATATTAGGGGTAAGGTAGTATGAAGACTGTTACTGATGGTATCCTTTCTACACAATCGCATTTCCCTAGACGTCTATGCTAATGTAATATTTTATAGCCAGATTTCTAGAGCCTAACGCGCATATCAATCACAAGAAGCAATATTAAAAGGATCTACAAACTATGTTTCATGCAATCATGTAAATACTAATAGATCTAGCCTAGCATGTTAAAGAGAAGCGAAGAACATTAATTAATCAGAAAACACATTGACATATTGAAAGATTAAGAGATAAAAGACTTCACTTGATTAAAACATGAGTTAAATGCTGCTACAAGAGGGTTTTTAAACCCAAAAACGACCCTAAACAGCTGCTAAACTCGAACCCTAAGTATAAAGTTCGTATCCCAAAAGTTCCACACTTCAAACCCTAAAAACGAGTTTGTATATATAGAAAATAAGCTGTGACGACGTCGCATTAGAATCCTGACTCCGTCGCTTCATCAAATCTTCTATGACTTTACTATGTCGGTTCAGTTTTGACGCCGTCTCAAATTTCTTAACACCGTCGCTTTGCAATCCCAACGGCGTCGCTAGTATTTCTGACGCCGTCTCCACAGTCTGTGAGAAATTTCTTTATCGACTTTGCTGTAGACTTGTAATCTTATCTGTTTCTTCCCTAAATGAGCCCAAGTCACGTGTATTCCCTCCAAATGTCATCCAAGTGCTAAAAATACCAAAAGAAATGATTAAGCACGTATTTTGAGCATATTTGAATGATTTAGGGGGTTAAATGACCCCGAAAAAGTGTATAAAATGACACCTTATCAATTACTCTCTTGAATGACTTTGGATCGCCTATGAGTGATGATGATGTTGTCACTTTTTCCGTTCATGGGCTAAGTGACAAATTTGCTCATGTTGCGGGTACTATAGCTCATCGGAGATGTGTCTAAATTCTAAGTCTCAAAGAGGAGATGCGTCAAATTCTATGTCTCAAACTTCAGTCTCAAACACGAGCTCCTCTGCACCAACGGTTTTATTAGCCAAAAGCTCTACATGTCGTGGCCAAGACACACGTACTTCTCGTGATACATGTGATAATCGTTCCTCCACATGCTCTTTTGAGCAGGTTTGTCATAAATTTTTCCTTGGTTTTTGTAAGCGGGGAAATTCATGCAAATTCATACATGATACTAATGGTACAAGAAGTGCTAATGTGACTGGTCAAGGCTCGATACAGAATAACAGAACTTTAATATCTCGTATTCTACTGTTTCTCAATTGATTTGCGATAATAGGCCTGTAACTTCTATTCGGCTAAGAACTAGTAGCTGTATTGGGCTTGGAACTAATAGTGTTACTATAGATAATTATCAACAGCTACTTGGAGCCCGATTTCAAATTTCTTCTCCTATTCTTTAGCATGAAATTCACTTATACTTGTGTCACTTAACAGGCTCATCGCTAAAGTGAAGATTCTTTGTTTACAAGAATTCATAAGATGTTTCACTAAGATTTACTCAACGACTACTTCTACAGTGAGGCATTCATAAGATGTTTCACTAAGTGAAGAATCTTTGTGTCACTGAACCGCCTCATTGCTGAAGTGAAGACTCGTTGTCTTAAAAAAATTAGATGATGTTTCTGTTGGAATATGAACAAATATAAATTATATATGTCCGGGAATTATTCGAGCCTAAGGGGACACACACGTTAATATGTAGAACAACGTATTTAATATATTAATGTAATATATTAATTAATGTTTAAATAAACGATCGTTAAAGTTTAACAAGAATAAATATTAGTCGTTAATAGTTAAAGGACTAATATGCAAAATCGGAAAAAGGAAAAGATTTAGTTTGTCTCCTCTCTTTTAGTTGGCCGAATATCTCCTTCCATATGGAAGTAGATTGCTTGCATGCTCACCAAGATTGTAAGGGCTATAAAAGGAGGTCTTAGGGTGTTTTGTAAACCATAGCTTAAAACCTAAAAACTCTAAATCTCTCCTTGCTCTTTCCCTTGGACGACCGAACCTCATAACCCTTGAGGGATTCGGTTTTCTCCTTCCCCTTGTCAAATGAACCAACAAACAAACCCTTAGGGTTTTTTTGTGTTGAGGTTTTACAATCAAGAAGGTGCTTTGTATGTTGATTGATTCAAAGACGAAGAGATCGTTTGGTTAAACACTATTAGTACTAGCATACACATTGTTTGCTAAGAACGTATTATGTGTGAATACTTAGAGAGATCATTCTTTTGATCTTGGTGGTTTTGCGTGGTATTATACACACGCGTATATTGAACACGGTGTTACGTTTATTGCTATAAGCAGTCTAACGTTCCTTGCTAAAGGTATATATCTTTAATCCCTTATTAATTATAAGTTCTCTACGTGTTTGATCTTTCCGCTGCGTACTCATGATATGTTTAACTGTTAATTAGATCTAATCCCAACAGTGGCATCACGAGCCATCGTATATGAATTTGTAACTACAAGAATAAAATTAGACAAACAAATTAGGGTTCTTGATTAATTTTTAAGCCCTTTGGGCATTTTATGCATCAAGATTCGATCTTTATGCATCAAGATCTAATTTTTATTGGTATATTAGATCTAATCCCAACAGTGGCATCACGAGCCATCGTATATGAATTTGTAACTACAAGAATAAAATTGGACAAACAAATTAGGGTTCTTGATTAATTTTTAAGCCCTTTGGGCATTTTATGCATCAAGATTCGATCTTTATGCATCAAGATCTAATTTTTATTGGTTATTAAAATTGATTAGACGATTTCTAGGTTGTATTCAATTTTATGAACAAAACTTGATGTGTTTAAATTGTTAATTGATCTGGTTTTATGTTAGATTAAATTGTTAATTTGGCATCCATGATAAATACATGCAATTTATCGTGGAGGCGATATATGATATTAATCTTGTTAATTGTTAAAATTATTTTGCAAATATGATGATCAAGACCTAAAACATATAACACTAAATTTATGTGGTTTCGATCCACGACTTTAAAAGCTAGGGAAGACCTTGACATGTCTTAATGGGGCCTAAAAGTTAATTTATGTACTGTGTGGTATGTATTTGTATAAGGCTTACGCAATCGATTATATCGATGAATGTGGCCAGAGTTTATAGGACGAATGAGCCTTATATGGATACATACATGGTTTAATTATTAGATAATTAGGATCATTATGAATATTTGCATGGCTTAATTGTTAAGTGTTATTTGAATAAATTGTTATGTGAATTAGTTTAATGTTTATATTGTTGAGTTGAGTTATTTTGAGGACAAGTTTTAGCTTGTATACCGAGGGACACATGTGAGCCGTTGATTACATAGGACTTGAT
>BQNB010045557.1:0-44209 GCA_026074375.1 Tanacetum coccineum
AAGATGGATAGCTAGTATCCAAATGTTTATTATATTTTTTTTCTAATTCGATAGGAATCGAATTAATGAACTTTTTATATATATATATATATTTTTTTTTTTTTTTTTGAAAAATATAGCAAAATAACTTCCAATGGAAGGATCTTCAAAACTCTACTTCAACGAATACTCTTCAACAATCGTTCACGACTTCCCCGGCAGCGGCGCCAAAATTTGGTTCGTGTGTAAAACAAATTTAATATACGTATAGTATTACTCGTAAGAATTCTTTCCAAAATACTTCTCAACCAAGAGAAATATAAGGTAAAAATCTCACAAAAGAAAACACAATTCGTATATTTTTATCCGGGAAGTACTTATCCTCGGGTCGTGTCCCAACGAAATCGTGAATTGAGAATTTGGAATATTCGGATTCGAGCTAAGAATGATAAAGGGATTTTGATTTGTTGTTTACACTACAAAATATAATAGCATGAATTGAAAAACAATTAACTAGCACAAAATTTAAATGCACAAAATGTAATAAACGCGAGCTAAAACTGAAATTTAAAATCTAAAGCACGACTTTTAACAAATTTTATACCTAAAAATCACAAATTTAAAATGAAAATTTTAGGAAAAAGAATTAGAATTTTTTATGTATTTTTGAATTTTTTATGATTTTCTAAAGATTTAATGAATTATCAAAAATAAACTTTTTCTAAAAATTAACACTAAAATTTTTCTTTTATTTTTCAAAAATACTAGATTTAAAATGAAAATTAATGCAAAAAGAATTTTAATTTTTCAACTATTTTCCTATTTTTTATGAATTATCTAAGAAAAAGTAAATCACTAAAATCTATTTTAATTCCTAGAAAATACAATTTTAACAAGAAAAATATGTAAAAATGATTTTTAAACTCTTAAAAGGTGCAGAAATTTTATAGAACAAAAAGCCCCAATTTTTATGATCTAATTGAAAAGTAATTGCAAAAATTAAATTGAAAACCTAATTTTATTATTCTATTTTTAAATCTAAACAGAAAATTTTAATGAATTAAAAAGAAATTAAAAAGAACAGGGTAGAAACTGTTAAAAAGGAAAGTAGAGGATAGGCGGGCTAACTTCTAGGAATTTACACTTTAGTAGAAACGGGTAACCCCACACTTTAAGAAAAGTACAAAACAAACCCTACGAATTTGGCTTATTTTGCTTATTGAAAAAGTGCTTTTCAGAAAAATCTTAAAACTACAAAGTTATAGACTAGCTTAATCCTAACAACTTTAATAAAAGCTCTTTCAACTTTTAACCAAAGAATAAGCTACAAAATAAGCATCTAAGTTGCTGTCACAGAAAGTGCTTGTTTGCTAAACTTTTTGGATTTTTGCTTATAAAGAGCTTATTTCTAGGTGAAACTTAAAAACAGAAGAAGCTTAATGTAACTTAAGATGTGTATTAAAAGTATTTAAACTAACATTACCCTATGTTTAACCAAATTTAGAAGGAAAATGAAGATGAAGAGTGCAAGGTTTCTTTTAAACTGTTTTTGAGCTTTTTAAGAATAAGCTAAAAAGCTTATTCCTAAATTTTAGGTTCTGAAATTTTGAGATTAAGCTACCCTAACTTTCTAAAATCTATTTAGGTAAAAGGATTTTCAATTTATCAACTAGTAATGAAAATTTGAATTGCAAAAAGCTGAAATTCTCAAATGCTGATAAACTACTTTCAACAGGAAAAATAAGCTAGATAAAGTGCTTTATTTTGAAAGCTGAAATATGAAAACTATTAAGCTAATGGAATTCTCATTATAGGCTTAATTTCTAAATCTATTTACCTATTATATGAATTCTATGGTAAATACCTAAAAATGACTAGCAACAACATTAACTGTTTTGCTGAAGCACGTGTGCAAAGAACAAATGTGCAAGCTAATTTTTCAATGAAACACTCTAACTACAATTCTAAATGCCTTTGTACCTGAAGTATCTAAATGTGAACCTAAAATGTTTATTAAATTCTAAAATTCAAAATTACTTATAATGTAAAACTGCCCTGGTCAAGTGATAATTTTTAAGCTCTAAACTCTACAATTCTACTAACTAAGCTTAAAAACTATTCTAAACTAGGTTTATAACCAAACTCAACTATTTAAAGAACATTGACAGAATGCATTTGACTTTAAGAGTCAAATGCACCCCTAATCCAAACACTCCTTTAAGGAATTCTGTCAAAGCTAAGAGAGCTTAAAACTGTTTTAAAATCTAACTCAGCTAAAAACTTTTAGCTACTCAACCTAGATTTAGCCTAGTTAAGCTATTTGAACATTTTAACCTAGAGCTTATTAATCAAAATAAGCTAGTTACTCTTATAGCTTTTGACTAACTTTTATGACAGAACTTGAAAAGTAAAGTTTAAATGAATTAAAACTAAAACAGATTAAGACACTTTTAACTATGAGCTAACTAAACTCAATGAAACATGATTAAGCTATAGCTTCCAAATGATTAAGCTAAAATGAATGAAGCTTTTAAATGCAAAATTTGAAGTTTAGGAAAGTGAAACCTGACTTTTTGGAGTCTCAGAACTAAGTCACTCCTTCTGAATGAGTGACTTTAAAAACCTTGATCCTATACGGCTCCCTAGCCTCTAAACCTTGATAAGCTAAATTTAAGCTTATTTAACTTGTAAGCTTCCAAATTAAACTCAATAGCCTCAAGTGATCAACATTTGAATGCAAAATGACAAAAGTGAGTAGATTAATGACTAAAAACAGTATTTTAACTAATTTTAAGCTTGTGAATAGAAATAAGCTCAATTGAGCTTATTGAGGGCTAATTGACTAAAATCGACTTAACATTTGAATTAGAGTTCAAGTAAACTTGGAAAATGAATTGTATTACACAAATAGATGAAGTACAAATTGAAATTAGGAAAGTACAAGTGATTTAAGCTGAATTCAAAAACTTAAAAGTAAAATGCTTATTTTTGAAGGAAATACAAAACTGAAATTTAAAAACAAAAACAACAACAGAATAATGATGTCCTAGCCTTCTATTTATAGAGGAGTAGTGAAGAGGAGGAAAAATTCCAGAATAATCCATCAAATCACGATCGTTGATCTTTTATAAACAAATATGAGCCGTTTGATGAGATCAATGATGTGTCCTGGCCAATCATGTGTTTACACGTGGTGGTTGTTAATTGGGGAAGGCTTATGAACGATTTTGGTTGTTTAAAAAGGAGCGGGGGTGGGCGATTTGCAAAGTTGGGTTGTGGGAAGAATTGGCGGGAAAAGCTGTTAAAGGTTGGTTATTCAGTTACGAGAAAAGCGGGTGAATTGTTTGAAAGTTTGAGAGATTGGCACTTGTAGTCCTTGTCTTCTATCCGCCTACTTGTAGTGTTAAAGGAAGTTCCAAAATGACACTTTCGGCCCTTGTGGTTTCTTTCTTCTTTTTCTTCTTTAATAAACAATTTCCACTTTTTGCAACTTTGGTCCTTGATCTTTATAACTCAGAGTAGCCCTTAAAATATTGAAGACATGTCAACTTTTGACCTTGAATCTTTAATTTGGGGGGAACCTTCAGACTTCATTGCATCTTTCTTTGACTGAGTCTGTCTGAGTTCGTGATTCACTGGCTGATTTCTCACTCTTGCTCATTGCTCTTTGTCTTTTTCGCCGTTACTTGCTGGTTTTTGATCGTTTTTGCTTCTTTTTGTCTTTTCAATCCTTTCCTGCCCATGACACGAAAAGCACACAATTTCCTATTCTTTTGGCATTTTTATTGGCTTTTATTTGGCAAAATCCCGGGTAAATTAGTATACAATTAAGCAAATATCAGACCACTTTAAAGTATTCCGACAAGCATAACATGGTCGCTTTTCTTAAGAAACCTAATGAAAGTGTAGGCTTCACTGAGATAGTGGATTTTCTCAAAGATACTTCTCTAAGGTAAGCCTTAACTCATAATCCCACTATTTATGATTCCCTAGTCAAACAGTTTTGACAGACTGCTACAATCAGGACACTTGCTAATGGGACTCCAGAATTAGTAGCATCCATTGATAATAAGGAATATACTATTACTAAGGCATCTGTCAGAAGTAAACTTCAATTGGCAGATGCAGTAGGTATTAGTAATTTACCTGATGCTGAAATTTATGATGGGTTGGCAACATTAGGGTATGTTTCTGAGGGCAAATTAACTTTTTGGAAAAAGAATTTTTTACTAATTAAATCATACTTTTTATTTAAAAAACTAAACCACAAACACCTATACAAAGACCCCAATTACATAATAATAATAAACACTTTTCTTGAACCTAACAATCTCCCCTTAAGGG
Organism: Tanacetum coccineum; assembly: GCA_026074375.1. Lineage (NCBI taxonomy): Eukaryota > Viridiplantae > Streptophyta > Magnoliopsida > Asterales > Asteraceae > Tanacetum > Tanacetum coccineum. The sequence continues at coordinate 4,324 of BQNB010045557.1, forward strand.
TTGATTATTACAGACGCTTCATCGTTTGTAGAATTAGTCTTCCATTTACAAAAGATTCCTGATTGTGTTGTCGTGTAGGGTTTATTTTAGAGTATTCAAGTTTTAAATTTATATTTTGTCGACTTTACCTAAAATAACAGTTTAACGGTGTAACACCCCCAAAAATCACTTACAGCGCAGCGGAATACCAAATGGGGTGTTACTTCGTAATACACAGCAATAGATACAAGAGAACGACCTCTAGGTGTCGTTTGAATAATAACATTTGTTAATTCAATAAAAATCTGAATTTAATAATACATTTGTCCCATAATTTGCATCACAATGAAAAGCTTGAATGTAAAGACTCCAATGCACATCAGATAGTCCAAGCATCTAATCCACCTGAGAAAAACATGCTTACAAGTGTCAACATTAAAGTTGGTGAGTTCATAGATTAGTTTAAATATAAATGTAATCCACTGTATATCACAGTACTATGTAAAAATCTCAAAGATTTATAAAGAATGCATGACACATTTTATGTCATCAAAAGTACCAAATCTTATCCCAAAGATTTTATAAAGAATGCATAATTAGTGTCGAAATAACAAAGCTAAGCGACGTCTATACGTTTACTTCCACCTAAGGGAGCTTGTTGACATCGTGAAATTCACAAGTAGATAACCCGGGAGTGGAGTAGGGCGAAGAGGTGCTTCGTAGCCGAACCACTATAAAATCTTGGCGTCATTGGTTTTGATAGTTCCTTTCTTTATCCTGGCATATTTTGTCATTGCTGTTATTTAGCTTATTTAGATTGTTAATTTGTGATTTGTTCATATTGTGAATTGGTTAAACATACAACTCGAATCTAATTATTTTAAAAGCAAACTTTTTAAAACGTAAACAAACTTGTAAACTATTCACCCCCCTTTAAGTTTCCACATAGATGACGCAAAACCAACCATTACAGCTAGCCCTTTTGACCTATGATAGATGCAACAATCAATCAAAGGATAAACAAGGATCCAAGGAAAGATAACATCGAATTAATAAACGTTCATATTCATAAGTCATAGCAAAATCATCCAAATATTATTTATGTTTCACATATTTAAAACGAACGAAGAACACTACATTATAACCAAACCAATAACAAATTGTTCCCACAAACAACCAAGATCCGAACCTTCTAATATAACCCGAGAGGCTGTCACTGCCCCGCTGGAAATCAATCAACACGTCGCCAAATGGTGTGTTTGGTAACGGGTTTAATATAGTAAAGGAATTAGAGATTTGGTGTGAATCATCTAATCCTCATGATATAATGTATTTAGGTTCAGGAAATATGATGTTTAGGGTCTGAAAATGGTGGTGATTCAGTGGTAATTCGTGGTGGTTAGAGTGGTGGTAGCATGGCGAGATAAAGGGGTGTTTGGATCATAGGATTCAAAGATCCTCACCACTCCTCCTCTTCTTTAAAGTCTCCAATAAAGTTGTGTGTGTTTGATATGAAGTTCCCTGGCACCAAATGGGTATTTATAGGTTTTAGAATACTTGGGGACCAAGTTAGGGATGTATGTGGTCGTTCTTGAGGCTAAATTCATGTATTTAATACATCAGACTGAAAGTGCGGCGTACTTTTTATTTTGTGCGCCGTACTTGGTATTTTGCGAAAAGGGCGCCGCACTTTTTGAGAAGTGTCGCGTATTTAGTGCATTTGTAGATTTTACACCAAAAATCAAAGTTGTATAGAATTCTTTCTTGGTCGCGTGGCTGCCATAATCGTGTCAATCCAAGTTCGTATGCTCAAGTTATGGCTAAAACAGTGGACAGGTGTCGGGAGATCTTTAACATGAGTTATTTCTTCGTTTAAGCTTTAAATCTTCATGTATTCTTTTGTTTTCTTCCATGACACATACCATGAACCTACAATAGCAAATATACTCGATTAAGTATCAAAAGTTCTTATAATTAACTAAAATAGATATATAAAAGCATAGATAACGCTTGTAGAAATATGTATAAAATGAGCGTTATCAAATCCCCCACACTTAAACTTTGCTTGCCCTCAAGTAAATTTAAGAAAATAAAATTAAAAACAAAATTCCTATGTTACAAAATCAGGGAAAATTTAAAATTTTGAAAATATCAAAAATATTGTTTGTTTTATTATAATTACTCGCAAAAGGCGCAAGCACCCCCACACTTAAGGGTTTGCTTGTCCTCAAGAAAAATAAGAAAAAGAAATAAGCTTTACAAAACAAATTAGAATTATGAAAAATATTTTTGGATTTTAAATATGTTAAAATAGAGATGTTTGACAATACCTAATGATTTTCAAGCTGTAAATAACATGGCCAAGCACCTCACGAATAAGGAGAATTATAATTCACTCAAACACTCGTATGTTATGTAATAGAGGGTAAAAGGGAAATCACACTCAATTGCTCAGACATGATTCATTAAGTTACTATATGCTTGTGCAAGAAACAAAACTACACTGACATGGCGTAAGCACGGGATATAAATTTCAAAAGAGGACTTTTATTCTGGTTGTAACGTTAGGCTAAGGGTTAATAAGGGTGTGGATAACGCATGAAAAATATATACTTGAAATGGTTTTATAATTAAATACATGTCGACAAGTCCAAGAAACCCATGTTGCTAGTTACGTCAATCCACAAACCCAGGAGGTATCGAATAACTCAACCTCAATATATCCGGCACATATCATAATATATCAATACATTGCAAATGCCAACAACAATCCAACTTGTATTCATACTTTTTTTCTTTCATTTTTTTCACATAATTAACAATTCCCGCACACTTAGTATAAGCATACACCACAAAAAAAATACAAAAATGAAGCAGGCCTTCTTCATCTTCGTTGAAATGGTACAACCCTCAAAACAAAGCGTGATCAAACCATAAGCAAAAATCAACCAATCATACCGAGAAACTAGCAACCAACCATTGAGACTTTTGATAAGGGGTAAGGCTAGGATAAGGTTATATATTTTTGTATTTTTTTATTTTAGTAGATGAGAAAAATGAATAGAATTGCTCAACGGGTTAAACTAAGGGTATCTAGCACTAAAGATGAGTGCTACAAAAAGGTTTATATATGGGAGGTTAGCTAATCAGTGTAATTAGCTAAAAGAATATATAATTAAATGGAATGGCTATTTGGGTTAAATCTTAAGTTGCCTCTTTATCACATAAAAATAACTATATCACATGAACGTGATCTCACTACGGTCTCGTAATGATTATCAAGCACAAGTTCTAGAATCAATAAATCACCGGCACACTCATATAATTTTAGACTGATACCAATGCTCTAGAAAAGGCGACAAACTATAAATACACAACCGTAACGACGGATGAGACACTTGCAGTTGCATTCAAACCTTAACTCAAAAAAGCTAAAGGCAAAAATTATCTTAGGTATCAAAGATGGAACCTGAATTCCTTAAGATCTAAACCTTACATTTTTTGGGTGATTGGTATAAATATGCTAGTAATGTTATTGATCCAAAGTCAGATTTGCTCTATTAATCGGGACACATCTCTGGTTTCAAAAACTTTATTTATCTACTATATTTTATTCAAATATATTAACCTAAGTGACAAAAATAATTAGATTACCGAGGGCAAAAGATTAAACTTTTAATAATGAGTCTTATTTTTCTAATTCATTTTCCCCCCACACTTAAGTTGAGCATTATGCGTAATTAGAAAATAACTTAAAAGTAGGAAAAACAAAAAATATAAGTGAAACAAAACTCCCAGGATTCTTAAGTTCTTGGTTGAATTCTGAAAGATACGGCGCAAACGGAACGCCAAGCATGTGAATTCAACCATATGGAATATACCGATCCAAATATATATCACCAAGCGTAAAATTCCAACCACCAATCCAAGCTCTACCTATTTATTAGATCTTTAAAATAAACAAAACTACACAAAACATAAAATACTAAAACGCACTTTTGTAGGCAACACGGTTGCATTTATCGTATGCAACAAGCCTTTAAACCCCCTCGGTGGCCCGTGTGGACGAGTTATAGTCTCGTGAGGGTTTCCAGTGAACACACCACAAAGTTCAAAAGCAATTTTTTATATTACAGAAATCAAGTAAGAAATACACGGGCCCATGCACATCACACTTATCAAACTGCAAAGTTTTTCGTTTTATATATTTTTTCTTTTTTCCTTTTTATTCACACTTTACTAAAACAAGCACACACAAAACACGTGGAAAATAAAAAATAAATTAGCAAGAAAAATATAATTACTAGTATTCAAACGTTCATAAATACATACAAACACAAACAAACAGATTAAAAAGAAACAAGAAAATCTTTTTTTTGTTTTATAATTTTTTAACTTTTAATAATATTGATATGCAAACAAACACACATAAACAAGCGATCTAAACAATTGCAACACACTGAGCAAACAAACAAGAATGTAAAAATAATCTAAATGATAAATGATACGAAAAAGAATACGACATAATTTTTTTTGTTTTTGTTTTGTTTTTTTACTTAGTTAGCAACACAAACATAAACACATTTACTACACAGACAAATACAAACAAACATATTGAAAAGAAACAATAATTCTTTTTTTATGTTTTATAACTTTTTAACATTTTTTATATGGTCATACTTATAAATACGGTAAGCGAGCAGAATGTACAACAGCCAAATAAAACACATATACATACACGTATCACAAATTATCAAGAAAGAGACTTGCATCTAAAAAATTTATGTTTATACAAAAGCAATATTTGTGGATGATGAGAAAACACGAACACACACTTAATAACAAGTGCTGCGTACTATGAGTTTTGACAGCAATTTTTGGGTGATAGTTTTTAATAAGATGCCAATCAAGGAAGACTAACAAACTATCAAAAAACATGATTTTATTTTTTTTTCAGACCCAGATCGTGCGACGCACAAAAGATAATGTGCGGCGTACTTCCTGCAAATTTTTTATTTTTATTATTTTTTTATTTTTTATAGATGCAATACAAGGGATATAATAAAAAAAACTAATAAACATAAAGCGTGGTTTTATTATATGAAAAAGAACATGCCAAAATCAAAATGAAGCAAGAATTAAAATCTTTTTGGTTTGTTTTTTTTCGAATGACAAACTAAATATTCACAAACTTATAAGGCGTATAATCATATAAAATGGAATTTCAAATGATCACATACCTGAGACTAGCAATTTGGGGGTTTTGTGTTACCCCTAAAGTTAATCGGTCACGGAACAAACAAGATCACATGGCAAGTGCGGCGGTTTTGGTGTAAAACCGGCGCACTTGCAGGTTTTATCTGCAAAGTAACAAACGAGAACAGGGGAAGTACGACGCACTTCAAGAGAAGTGCGGCGCACTTGTAGCAACATAAGATGATTTTTAAGAGATTTCAAAGGATTCAACACACACGAACACACGAAACATGCACAAGACTAGCAAACAATCTGAGAACAACTAAAACAAATCCCCGGCAATGGCGCCAAAAACTTGATGTATGTTTTGCAAGATTTAAATTTATAATACTAGAAATACCGATTTTGACTAAAAACATAACATTCGGGCAAGTATACCCTATTTGAGTATAATATAGTATTAGGTAAGTCTCGGTCGTTCCACAGGATTTGTAGCAATTCACAGATTGTTTATCAAGTAACAAGCTAATTGATTGTCACACATCAATTAGCCAAAACGTGTGTATTAACCAAGCATGAAAGAAGGCATGATCCACATAAAATAATACATAGAGATAGAGCAAGACTTTATATAAACAAAGCATACAAGTCATATATGACGGGTAATCATAATAACAAATATATCTACCAATGATAACATAGAATCCTTTCGGCCTATATACAACATCATCACGAACGCATTAAGAATGGTTTATATCAAATATGCATACATATGAATTCCTCCCAAACCGGTCGGTCAACATAAGGAAGGGTCTTAAACATCATTCTACTTGGGTTGTTTATGAATTTACCACACAATTCTCACAAGTATAATATTGAATCATTATAGACATATGACGCAAAACCAACCATTACAACTAGCCCTTTCGACCTATGATAGATGCAACAATCAATCAAAGGATAAACAAAGATCTAAGGAAAGATAACATCAAATTCATAAACATTCATATTCATAAGTCATAGCAAAATCATCCAAGTATTATTCATGTTTCACATATTCAAAACGAACGAAGAACACTACATCATAACCAAACCAATAACCAATTATTCCCAAAAAAAACCAACATCCGAACCTTCTAATATAACCTGAGAGGCTATCAATACCCCGCTAGAAATCAATCAACACATCGCCAAATGGTGTGTTTGGTAACGGGTTTAATATAGTAAAGGAATTAGAGATTTGGTGTGAATCATCTAATCCTCATGATATAATGTGTTTAGGTTCAGGAAATATGATGTTTGGGGTCTGGAAATGGTGGTGATTCAGTGGTAATTCATGGTGGTTATGGTGGTTAGAGTGGTGGTAGCATGGCGAGATAAAGGGGAGTTTGGATCATAGGATCCAAAGATCCTCACCACTCCTCCTCTTCTCCAAAGTCTCCAATGAAGTTGTGTGTGTTTGATATGAAGTTCACTGGCACCAAAGGGGGTATTGATAGTGTTTAGAATACTTGGGGACCAAGTTAGGGATGTATGTGGTCGTTCTTGAGGTTAAATTCACATATTTAATGCATCAGATTGAAAGTGCGACGCACTTTTTATTTTGTGCGCCGTACTTGGTATTTTGTGAAAAGTGCTCCACACTTTTTGAGAAGTGCGGCGTATTTGGTGCATTTCTAGCTTTTGGACCAAGAATCAAAGTCTGAATCTGATTATCTAAAAACTTCAAGGTTGTGAGATCTAGTATAAGTTAGTTTATAGTCTTTTGTTCCTTGTAAGTATCGCAATACTTTCTTAGTAGCATTCTAATGAAGTAGGCCAGGATTATATTGAAACTTGCCTAACATGCAGCATATATAACCGAAATCTGGTCGAGTGCAAACTTGAGCATACTTTAATATTCCTACTACGGAAGCATAAGGAATTCGCCTCATTTCCTTAATTTCAAACTCATTTTTTAGACATTGACGAGACCCAAAAACATCACCCTTAATTACGTGAGCGACTATGGAGGAGCAATGTTGCATATTGAACCTATTGAGTATGCGTTCAATATATGCCTTTTGGGATAATCCTAATGTCCCATTGGCTCGATCTCGATGAATTTCAATTACAATAACATACGAAGCCTCACCAAGATCTTTCATGTTAAAGTTTCCTGAGAGAAAACATTTTGACTCATTCACATAAAGCACAAGTATAATAAATTTTCTCCCACTCATCTTAAGGTATACGCATTGATCTACCTGATTCTTAAAGAAGTTTTGTTTCTTCATCACTTCATCAAATTTTAAATACCATTGACGAGATGCTTGCTTAAGCCCATAAATAGATTTCTTGAGTGTACAAACTAGATGTTCTTGACCTTTAGATTTAAAACCTTGTGGTTGGGCCATGTACACGTCCTCATGTAAATCTCCATTAAGAAATGTTGTTTTGATGTCCATTTAATGTAAAGTCAAAGTGAGTTACAAGGGCCATTACGATCCTTAGGGAATCTTTTCTCGATATAGGAGAAAAGGTTTCTTTATAAATTTAACGCCCTCCTTTTGAGTTTAGCCTTTCGCAACAAAACGAGCTTTGTATCGCTCAATATTTTTGTTATATATCATGTTTGCACTATAGTATCATAAAAAGTTAAAGAATAAGAGGAGAGGAGCTAGAGAGTATTTTTCGTCATTTTTAAAGTTTTCATTCCAAAAGGGAAAATAGAAATGGGAGGGAGAAGTGAGTTACAACAATGTAAGAGACTTGTATAAATACCCCTCCTAGATGGGTATTTATACTTATTGCTAACCCTATTCTATTTTCCTAACTTTAGTCAAACCTTGGTCATCTTTATTTAACTTTGACCAAGATAGACTTAATTACAATATAATTATTAATAAAACTATAAACCATGCAAAGACCAATTCACTTAATAATAAACACTTTTCTTAATCCCAACAATCTCCCTCTAAGGGTTGATTATTACAGACGCTTCATCGTCGGCAAAATTGGTCTTCCATTCACAAACGATTCCCACCTTCTCATTTGTTTTTGGTGTCTTAGAAGCTTGGATATTTCTCTTTCAAATGCTTTTATTATATCAAGATCTAATTCAACTTGCCAAGGTGGTTTCTTCCAGAACTGATTTTGAAAGATCCTTAGCTTTACTTCATTTAAGAATTTTTCCAACATAGCATCACAGAACTTAACAATCTCCACCAAAAACATAACCCACTTCTCATCTTTGATGTTTAAGTAGATCAAACCCGTATTTGGCTTGTCTACTATTGAGTACGGTTCATGTGCTTCAATTCTAGGGAATGTTATTGTTGGTGCAGTTAAGTTTACCCTGATCTAGTAACTCTCTATACCCAACTAGAAATCATGAACTCTCTCCTAGATCACATGACTTTTGATGAACGTTACTAATGAATTCATCAACTTGGTTTCACGATAATTGATCTTCTTGTTTCGGCAGAGATAATAAAAGTCTTCAATGTCATTTTTGTTCAGGTACTTGAAATCAGCTTCAGAAAAGCTATCTGGCTTATCATTTTCTCTCATCATAATTATTTGTTCCATGAAGTCTAAACCATATAGTTGATCAGTAGTAATTTTGACAACTTCTGTAATCCCGTGATTGGAGAAATAGTCTTCTGGATTATCTCTGACTTTTATTTGATTTTGCTTGTATCTCTCTTATGCCATGAATCTTTCCAATGTTGAATTGACAACCGTGCGTCTTCATTAAATTTTTTTGAATTCTTTTCAAACCCAACGATTCATCTTTTCTTTCAGATCAGCTTCTGGAAATGATTCTGTGTGTATCTTGTGGACTGAAAGAATATACTTCTTCTCCTTAGTATTACCATTCTTCAAGAAGAAAAGATCTTTGTTATACAAATACCTTAAAGGTTCATTTAGATTCCTTTGAGGTCCATAGAATATGAGAGCTTTTGGTATTGATCGTCTTATGTCCTCTTGCATGCTTTCCCAAATTATTTGATTTTCCATAAAGTTTGTTGCTTCTTCCAAAGTGTAGGCGTACTCTTCAGCATTTCTAAACTGATTACTCAACAAATCATTCAGTGTGGCCTCCATTCTTGCATGATCAAAGATAGTTGGAGCACGCTTATTAACATTTTTAAATTATGTGATCAACTCAGGTGTTTCATCTTAGGAATTGCCTCATCTTCATCAATAATTGTTTCCTCTTCTTATGCATCCCATTCTTGTTGTAGCTGATGTTGTTGTTGCTTAGTTACATAAGTTGTAAATTCTTTGGCTGATCGTTTTGATGAAGAACCCTTTGCAGACTTTGAACTTTTAGATGCCTTGTATAGATGCCTTGTATCTTTTTACTCTTTTCTCCCCCTTAAGAGGAGCATTATCTTCATGATGATCAACATGATGTTGTGAGTGAAAATCATCATCCCTGCAAGAAGTATTTGAGATGGAAGACTTTTCAAACTTATGTTTCAGTACATCCCACAATGTTGGATCATTAGCCTGATCTTGAAGATCAAACTTCATCTTCAAATACAATTGTTGTTGAAGATCAGTTGATGAAGTTGTATCATTTAAAGTAGTATTGGTAGGATGAACTTGAATAGCATTGGTCTGTACATAGTGCTTGAAAAGATCTTCTATGATCTTGGGTGCGTGCGCATCGAATTCTTTTGAAATAAGAGCAGGTACTTCAGACTGAAAAGCATCTCACTGTTGCATAATAGTGTCGGCCACAAATCCTTTGAGATTTCCTTCAATTAAATCATTGGTGGCTCTTTCTGCAAGTTGAGGTACAATTTCATGGAGAACTTGATCAACTTTTCCATGAACTTTCCAGAATTCGTAAGTTGTCACACATTTTCTTTCCATGTCCCTGATCATATATCCTTGATGCCTTCACATCATACGAAGAGCTCCTGGAAGATGATTGTACTTGCTGGAAATGTGTTTTTTCTTGTGAGGATCTTTAGATGTAGTGGCAGTTGAGGGTGATACAGTGTCCGTTAATTCCTGAACAATTGTCTTATCTGAAGATAAGTTTATCCTAAGGGATCTAGATGTTGTGGGAATTGGTGTCTGCATCTTCTTAGTCCTATTCTCCAAACTACCCATCTCATCATCTTTCTTCTCATCTTTATCATTAACAACTTCCGAATGTTCCTTATGAATCCTGGGCTCTATCTTATTTTCGGAATCATCAACATCATCATGAAGCATAGAAGCAGCAAACTTATCAGCATATGATTCTTCATATTTGTCACCTTCGACCACCTATTTTTTTATGGCTATTTTGAGCGATTTGCTTGGTGAACTTGTTTTACCAGCACTTTTCTTCCTCTTCTTCCCCTGAGGACTAGCAGCAGTAAGGGTAGGTGTCCTATGAGCTCTAGGTGTAGACATATGCGTTCCTTGGGTAGAAACAACCAGTTGTGCTTGATTCATTAGAACATCTACTTTTACAAACACCGTCTTGTACTCCTTATAGTCATCGGTAGCTTGGATCTCCTCAGTTAAGAATGATCCAGAATTAGCATCCCTCGAACTTGCACATTCCTTGTAGTATACACACACACCAACAGAATATCATCCTTGATGGAATGATAGTCCTCATTAATTCTTTGAGGAATGGATGGAAACTTCTTAATCAAATCAGCAATTATAAGCTTGGTGAAGCGAGGGTACTGGATGACATCCTTCTTCTGAAATACACAGTTAATGAAATCCTACTAGAGAAGAGCAGCATAATCAACATTTGTACAGTTGTCCACGACATGAAAAAGTTATAGAATGTAGATGTTTATTTGATCATGTCCTAATGTTCTTGTGGTCAAGTAATGATTGAATACCTTGAACATGGTCTGCCATGGTTGAGCAGGAAACTTCATATAAAAGGCACTCACTTTATCAACAACACCTTGATAGACAACCCTCTGCATAAAAGATTCAATAACCTCAATGTTGATTGGTACGATGAATGGATTATATGGAGTTTCCACTGGCAAATGATGAGTATCACGAACCATATCCATAGTGTAAGTTATCTCTTGTGTGTCCAGCTTGAATCTGATAGTGTCTTTGGGGTCAGGCACTTTGCTAACTGTATTCCAGAATTATTGTAGATACACAACTGAAACATCAGCAGTAGCAGTGAGAGCATAGCTCAATGGATGATCAAGCAAAATCTGTCACACTGTTACACCCCCAAAAATTGGACAGTAGCGAAAAGGTAACCGGGGGTGAGACTTCAAGGCACAAGAAGTACAAGTCATAGAAAACGACCTCAAAATGAGACGTTTTAAAATACATTTCAAAATGTTTCACATTCAATACATTAAAACATTAGAGTTTACAAATAGGTCCCAAATGGTTTCAAAATATCTCATATGTTCAAACATGACATAAAGTTTAGAATAAGTTTTCAACGAATGTAAATAATAGAAATTCTTTATGAAACACAATATTTTCAAAAGAAGTTTCATCGAATGTATAAAATGTAGAGTCTCCAAAGTACTTATCCGTGTGGCTTCCCTCCGAGCAATATACTTGAGATAAAACATGCTAAAAAGTTAACAAAATTGTTGAGTGAATTTATAGGTTTAGAAATAAGTAAGCATTTATGGACCACAAGATTCAAGTAACAAGGCGACAATGAAACACATTCATATGTCAAAATAACTATTATTGCGCTAAGCTCGTGACACCGAAATATTAACAAGTACTTCAATCAATGGATTGGTAATGCCCTATGAAAGTAGGATGCTCTGCTAAACAACCTATAATGTTCCTCAAATGTTAAATGCGTCAACCGGTTACTAGAAACCAGAATCTGGACGGGAATTGTCAGTCCCGATAGATCTATCCACAACACTCATGCTTACTACAATAGCAACTAACGGTTCATGATACAAGGGCTTAAATGGCAGTAAAGGTACTTAGGCAATACTATTCAGGCAATAGCATACAATTTTAAAGCACTTGTGTCCAAATTGTAAAACAAGCATGTAATCTCCCCCGTGGAGTTTTATAAAACAATTAAGTAGAAAAAGGGGGCTATGAACGCACCTTATAGCAAACGATGAGAATAGAATAATCAACAGCGAAGAGAACTACGACAAAAGATTCTAACACCAACCTAAATTAATGGCGCGTTATTAGGAGAATAAAATATACACGAAACGACGCATAACTCGTTTATAAAAAGTAATAGAATCCATATATGTTTGTGTCTTAGATTATTTAGCAAAATACACGACCTTAAGAAAATATATGCTTCATAGTTAAGTTATGCCACTTTTACGAAAAGTTTCAATTTTGGAAAGTTTCTATTTTAGGAAAGTTTCTATTTTTAGAAAGTTTTTATTTCAGGAAAGTTTAGAAATCCGAGACGTTCATACCGTCCCTTAATATTTATAGTTTCCATTATCACCAACGTACTAAGAAACTTAACACTTAACCTCTACTTCTATCCCGCTTAATGTATATCCCGAAAATAAAACTTGCCATTTTTAGACATGCTCCAACGCACCCTAACACTATATTAGGGATACAATAGCATTCGCTAAGGTTTTCAAGTCTCAAACGGACTCGAAAATGCCTAAAAATGCTAATTTAATTTCCAATCAGCAATATAACTTTGACTTTTTAAGAAACTTTTTCCCAACTTTGACCAAGCTTATCTCCCTCATTTTACACTTTTAAGCTTAAAATCCCGCGTTACCTTCTGAAAAACATCATTTCGGATAACTTTCGTGCTTTACCCAAGCCGGTTCGGACCCGAAAGGGGTCAAAACCTCAATTTGAATTCGTATCAGATAGCAAAATATGGCTGGAAAAACAAATAAGTTTCGGCAAGTTAAAAACGTCATAACTCCTTTGTTTTACACTTTCCAGCTTAAAAATCTCACGTTATCTTTATTAAAATATCGTTCTGGATAACTTTCGTGTTTTACACTTAAGCCAAAATGGACCAAAAAGTGTCAGAAACCTCCGTTTAAATCTGCATCAGAATGTTATATTTATAAAGTGCTGTCAAAAATTTCTTTATTTTACAAATCTTAAATCGGCCGTATCTCCTTTGTTATGAGGCTAATTTTTACGTTCTTTATATCAAAACGACCGGGAGACAATATACTATCATATTATTTAAGTTTAAGCTAGTTAAAACATTTTTATGACATCCTAAACCCACTAACTAAAAATCTGCAGCAAAACTTTTAGCCGAAAACATCCCAAAACTCAACCACAACTTCACAAATCCCATGTCTAACTTAGTCTCCTTCCACTATATAGTTCATCAACCAAAACCACTCCTAATAACATCTTAATCCCATTATGTTTACCTTTATAAAAACAACACAAACACATGGATTCTATGGTTCTTTATGCAAGAACATAAATAATTAAAAAATCAAAGAAAAGTTTAGGATTAAACTAACAAAAGATGATGAACAAGCAAATTAACACAAGAATTAAAGAGAGGAGATGATGTCTTGCAAAAACCCCAAAATAATATTGAGACCCTAACTTCTTGATTCTTTATTAAGCCTTGAAATTGGATGAAATAACCCTTAGGAACATCTTGGATAGCCTTGGAAATAATCTTGAAATGCTTGAATTGGATTAAAAATCAATGATGATGAAACCTTGTTGGTGTTGGTGGTTGTCGTGTATATGAAGAGGAGGAGAGGATCTAGAAAAATTTTGGTTGATAATAACTATGTGATCTGTGTTTTTGGCCGACCTTTTTGACTTTATATATATATATATATATATATATATATATATATATATATATATATATTAATTGTTTGTGTAATGAACTGTTGTAAATGTGAAGGTTAAATAAAGGTAGAAGGTAAAAAATAAAGAATGCAAGATTTTAGCGTAAACGCGAAGTGAAAACGAAAAATGTTAAAAGATGAAATTATAAAACTTTGGGATATTTTATGGAAATAGTAAACCACGTAAGACACTAGGACGGATAAAAATCCTAAAGATGGTTCACGCTACACAACAATTTACGACAACACGCGATAACACTTCGGTAAAACTGTAAAAAGTAAAATTTTACTCAAAAGTAAAATAAATAATAAGATATGGATTAAAAATATTGACACGGAATTTACGAAGTGTTACACCCACAGTCTTGCATTCTGGTGAGCATGGGATACTTTAGAGCATAACATAGTTGTTACATCTCCCAATGCTTTGAAATTTGGGGACGAGTTGAGCAGCTGGAAAGATTTGTTGACCCATGTGGAATATTGTATGATGACATGAAGTGATTAGTGAAAGGAGATAAATTTTATGAAATACATTGATTTAACATTTTTGTTTCTTTCCACTCTGTATGTTTTATATGCTCTGGCAATTCTTTTTGAGCGTATTTTGATCATTTTCTTTCTCATGTGCCAATATTTGCTTTTTCGACCACATGCCATACGCTTTATTTGTTTTTTTCTACAGCCAAACTAATGTATCAACAATTGGATGGTCACTAAGCCACTCACTTCTCATTTTGTTCAGTGCAGAAAATAATCAAAATCGGACATGACTTAGACCATTTACCCAGTTAAGTACAACAATTAGTCATAAACCATTTTTGAACGGTTTTTTGAAACATTCTTGTCAAAACTATGAAATTTGTCTTTGTTGAGACATGAGAATCTATGATCACATACAATTGAATCACTTTGTTCAATCATTTATTTTTCTTAAATCATTTGAATCATTGATCACTGAATGAAAATTTTACCTAATAAAAACACATTCTTATATATGATATTTGGATAGTCAGTAGACTGCTCAATCCTCATCCTGTTAAATTCAGGAAACAGTCGTAACCAAAAACAATCTTCACCATTTGGCCCATCTATCAATATAAAAATATGATTTTATAGCTAAATTTATCATTAGTTTTTGTAAAATGCCATTTTGTTTAGCAATTCAGGCCACTTGAGTTTTCGTAAAAAAAATTTAGCCCATTAGAGTTGTTTTCGAAACTCAAAACAGAATAGCCCAATTTTGTCTTACGAAACCCATTTATTGGCCCAATATGTCTTTTACGAACCAATAGCTTTTACGAAACCATTTGTGTCTGGCCTAATAAGATTTACAAAACCTATTAATAAACCCTTATGAAACCACAACCTGAAACTATCACTTTCATAAAACATAATTATCAATGAAAATGATAATCTGAAATAATTGTCCTGATTTTCAGCTTATTCTTACCATTTTATTCACTATTCAAGTCTAGTTTTATGTCTGAAAGCAAAATACCAAGTTTACGAAACCATCATGGTTACGAAAATTCATGATTTTTAGTCCACAAATGATGTTATCAGTGATCAATTCATACCAATCATGTTCGCAGATACTTAACTATGTTTTGCCTCAATCAATTTATCACTTCAAACACTTTTAATTTTACAAAACCCTAGATCTACAAAACCTATATTATCAATCAAGTAAAGCAGTTAATCACAAAAGAAATCAAATAGATCATGTTTCTTACGTTTGATTATCACTAAGACTAAAAGAATGATTGGGTCGTTGTTTTCTAAGTTACGAAAGCTCAAAAGTTTGCAAAGGATTTACGAAACCAGTTATTGTGTGTGTACGAAAGTAATAGGTTACGTATGAAACTTGTTCCTCTTATACTTTCGAAAATAACTTTGCATTTTTGACATTTTCAGTCCCTCGAGTTACTTTCGTAAACATTATTAGCCCATACGAATCTATTTTTTGTATTTTGACATTTTCACCCCCCTCTACTTTCTTTCGTAAACATTAATAACCCATATGAAACTATCATTTTGCATTTTAACACTTTCAGCCCCTCTACTTTCTTTTGTAAACATTAATACCTAAAAAACAATTTCATAACTCTCCCTTGAAGTTAGACCTATTTTCTTAACAAACCTTTTGAATTATTTTGCAGTTAAGTTCCTGTTTCTTACCAAAATTTCATAACTCCCCCTCGAACAAGTATTCATTTGAAATTTCTTTCCTTTTTATAAAGATTTTGTTCAAAAAGAAGTTATTTTTTTCTTCTGAGAACACATTTTGATTTTCTGATGATGAAGTGACTGAAATTTTTTAGCTCCCCATCAATAAGATATCTAATTTAAGAACTTATTAAGAGATAGTTAATTTTGCAGTTTGGAACACTTTTGAGAAGATTTTTAAAATAAAGAATTTCATAACTCCCTCTTGAATAAATGTCTAATTAAAGAACTTATTCAAGAGTTTGTTAATTATTGCTATTTTTCCACACTTGAATTTTCCAAAATTGATGATTTTTAAAAGATGTTTCTTAAAGAAATCCTTATTTTGTGAATAGATTTTGATTACAAACCACATATTTTAGCAGTGGAAGATCATTTTATGAATGATTTACTCCTCAGTTAATGATACATTGTTTTTGCCTTGAAAGAATCACTTTTTAAGAAATACAATATCATGAAACTGATTAAAATGGAGAAAATATGTATTTGCATCTTTAAGTTAAAAAAAATTTGAATGTTTTTTTGAATTTATTTACAAAAAGTTTTTGATGTATGATCTTTCATTCAAGATGATAACTTTGCCAGACGATCTAACTCAGTTGGAGTCATACGTCTCATTACAATCCTGTGAACTAAATACTCAAACCTTTCTCTTGAAAGGGCTTTAGTAAATAGATCAGCAAGTTGATATTCCGTCCTGACAAAGTAAAGTTCAATGGTACCTTTTTCAACATGATCCTTGATAAAATAATAACGGATGTTAATGTGTTTTGTACATGAATGTTGTACCGGATCGCAAGATATGGCAATTTCACTTTTTAAATCACAGTACATTGGAATCTTGTTCTATTGAAATCCATAATCTAGCAGTTGCGTCCGCATCCAAATGACTTGTGCACATCATGAAGATAAAGATACGAACTCAGCTTCCACAGTTGACATTGTTATACAATCTTACTTCTTAGACGACCAACTGACTAGCTTATCTCCTAGAAATTAAATGCCTCCAGATGTGCTTTTGCAATCATCATTACACCCTGCATGGTCTGCATCTGAATATGCAATTAGTTCAAACCTGGAGTCCTTTGAGTACCATAGACCCATGTTAATGGTTTGTCTTAGGTATCGAAAGATCCGTTTAACCCCTTTGAGGTGTTTTTTGGTTGGGCGTGCATGATAACACGCATATACAAATGTCGCAAAGGCAATGTCTGGTCGACTAGTAGTGAGATACATAAGTCCCCCAATCATACTACGATATTTAGTTTGATCAACTTGGGTACCCTGTAAATTTGCATCTAGTTTGACTGTAGCCATTGGCGTACTAATGGTATCACATTTTTCTATCCCATGTTTCTTAAGATGATCCATTGTATATTGTGATTGACATATGAAGATTCCTCGAGGTGATTGATGAACCTGAAGTCTGAGAAAGAACTTCATTTCACCCATCATTAACATTTCAAAATTATCTTTCATTAGTTTTGCAAATCTATTTGAAAAGACTTGATTTGTTGACCCAGAATTTGTTCATTCAACATAGATTTGAACAAGTAAGAATGTCAATCCTGTATATTCTTGTAAACAATGTCGGTATCGACAATACCTTTTTGTGCCATGGTGATGATAGAACTGTGGATAGCTTCCATACCCTGGCTCTGGGGCTTTGTTTGAGACCGTACAGAGCTTTCTTAAAATGATATACGTGGTTAGGAAAGTCCGGATCTACAAAACCATCGGGCTGACAAACAAACACTTCCTCTTTCAGTGGTCTATTCAGAAATTCCGTTTTGACATCCATCTGATAGATAAGAAAGTTCTTGTGAGCCACATATGCCACAAAGATTCTAACAGCTTCAAGTCTTGCAACTGGTGCAAAAGATTCCTCAAAATCGATACCCTCTTCTTGACCATATCCTTTGGCAACTAAACGAGACTTGTTCCAAATAACAGTGTTTTCAACATCGGTCGTGTTTTCAACATCGGTCGTGTTTTCAACATCGGTCTTTTTTCCAAATCCATTTAACTACGATTATGTTTCTACCAACAGGACATTTAACAAGTTCCCAAACATCAAGGCATTTAAATGGTTTCAACTCATCTTGCATGGTTTTGAGGGATCACCAATCACTTGTTTAGATGGATGATTCTTAGTTCACTTATCAGTAAAGCGATGTGTTTGGTGAAACTCGTGCATATTTGATGGATCCTGATATGTTGAAGATGACTCAGCTTCTTCGAACGCAGAAGTTTGAAGTGGATTATAGAAAACATTTCCGTCAAGTTCTGCAACGTCTTCTTGAACTAATTCATTGGCATTTTCATTCAAGACTGAAGTGTTTGGTTCAGTGGCAATTGGTTCTGCTAACACGGATACTATTTAAGGAGCTTCATCTTCTTCAACGACAATTGACGATGATGAAGGAGTGTCTTCGTTATCAAGAGTATTTGCAGCGGAATTATCAGACACTTATGGAGTACTCATCGTATAATATTCTTCATAGATAGGACCAAACAAATTATCCAAGTCTGTTTTTAAAGGTACTAATTGTGAATCTTCTGATGAATGTTTTAAATTCAAGCAGTTGAAACCGGGTCCTAAATTTTGCATTCAGAAGCCATAGATGTAAGTTCATCAAATTTGACATGTATTGTTTCCATTATCTTTTTGGTTCGGCGGTTATAGATACGAAAACCACATGATGACTCATTTGTTGGATAACATAGAGATCCGAACACATGAAAGTATTGAACATTGGGTTTTCTTCCTCGAATCAGCTCATAAGGAGTCTTGTTATACCGTGTGTTTACAATAGAGCAATTCTGAGTAAAGCAAGCATTAGCAATAGCTTCAGCCCAAATAAATTCTGGAGTTTTAGAAAAGATGAGCATTGTGCGTGTAGCCTCGACGAATGTACGATTTCTACATTCAACAACACCATTTTGTTGAGGCATTCGAGCAATTGAAGTATTATGAACAATGCCTAACTTTTCATAAAACGACCGCAATTTCTCGTTTTTAAACTCTGTTGCATTATCAGTTTGGATCTTTAGAATTTAAGCCTTTAGAATCCGTTGAACATGATTAATGAAATTGATGATCATATCTAAAGCCTCATCTTTGGTGCGAAGAGAATATACCCAGGTGTACTAGAATAATCATCGACGATCACTAGAATATATTTCTTGCCATTTATACTTTCTACCCTCATTGGCCCACACAAATCCATATAAAGTAATTCTAGTTTGGATTCTATGCTTGGAACCAATTTTGGTGAAAGTGAAGCTTTCTTGCTTTTTCCTTGCTCACAGTATGAACATAAATGATCTTTATTTTACTTAAATTTTAGAAGCCCGTCAACTAGATCGTTTGACGTGAGTTGATTAATGGTACCAAAATTCAAATGAGAAAACCTTCGGTGCCATAATCATGATTTCGTTGATCTGCTTTTGACATTAAGCATATAGGAGATGAAGCCGCCAACTCAGAAATAGAGATAGTGTAGAGATTTAAATCACGAGAACCGGTAAGAAAATCATCACCCTCCAAATTCCGAACATAATAAGTGTTTGAACGAAAGGATACTTCTAAATCTTCATCACAAAATTGTCCAACCAAAAATAGGTTGTGTCCTAGGCCCTTAGCGTAGTATACATGACAAATCGTGAGATTGCGTTGAACATAATCTCCATATCCAGTGATTGCAGCGAAATGATCATTCCCGAAGCGGATTGTTCCCATGAATTTCTCAACAAAATTTCTTAGCAATTGAAGATTACCAGTCATATGCTTCGAGCACCCGCTTTCAACAATCCAAAGGACGAGCTGGATCACTTGCATCACATGAAACAAATGCAGATGGAAGAGTGGACAGTTTGGCTACCCATTTCTGAGTGGTAACCGATGTTTTAGATTTAGTTCGAACATGGGTACTACGCTTTGACTCAATGGGTGGTGATTGTGTATTTTTTTTCTTTTGGGTGACCAATTAAAACATGGTTGATATTCAAACCATTTCTGCCACTTTTGGCTTGTTGCAATTTTGTTTTTCATGTAATTGCTAAGAGTCCTACTTTGCCTAGAATCAGGGGATAGGGATAACATACAAGAGACCTTAGTTGTTGCTGTTGGGGTTTTAGCAACACTTAATCTAGACTTCGCAACTACAGAATTATCTCCTAAATTCTTAGATTTTACTGCTATGGGGTAGTGAATAAGGCTCTTTTTACCTTAGAATCTCTAGACAAATCATAACGAGCAACACATTTTTCATGAGAAAGAATAAACACATCTTCACCACAAGAAACACAAACAATATTTGAACCGTCATTAACAGCATTTACAGTCTTGGTGTTTAATACACTTGTGTTTGATTGACATGTAGTTAAATTCATTGTTTCACACTTATTAGAATCTTTACTAACACTACTTGACATCTTCTGATCATGTACAAATGAGCTCTTATTATTATTGTTCTTCAAGACTCTATTCTTTGATTTAGTGTCTTCAGACTTTGGTCTTCTAACACTGTTAGAACTTTCTACACCTGTGGAATTAAAAACATTTATGTTAGTTTTAGAAACTTGTGTTTGTGACTCTTGTGTTTATATTTTATACAATCCTTTTGCAAAAACATTTGCAGTATTTTCCTGTTTTTGCTCGTTTTTAAGTGTGGAATGTGAAGTGACTGGTTTTGACCTATCTGTTTTGTCCTCTTGTTTTGAAACTTTCTTAACCTGAACTGTTGTGTCATTAGGCAATGGTGTTACACATAGAAGTGTTCCTGAAGTCACAGATTTGTCAAACTTAGTGTTCACACCCTTTCCTTTTTCAAAGGCTTTGAGTTTATTCTTAAGCTCAAACTTTATCATCAAAAGATCTTGATTTCGTGAACGCACATCACCATAAGCATATGTATTTTGACTGATACTTTCATTTAACTCATTAACTTCTTTTTGATGTTGAGTTCGTGTTTCTTTTATTGAATTAAAAAGCTTTTGATATTCAAGTTTGATATTTTCTCTTTCTTGAACAACAGAATCAACTTGAGTTTTTAGCAACACGTTCTCACTATTCAACTTTGACAAACTTGACTTCTAAGAGACATCACAAGCTATTTTCTCTTTTTGATGTTGTAATTTAAGTTCAAAATCAATACTTTGAGCTTGTGACCGCTTAAAATCATTTTCGAGAATTTTGATTCTTTTGAGTAAATTGGCTTGGATATCTTTGGTGTCACTTGAATTTTTCTCAATTTCATCTTTTAACAACTCATTTTTTTGTTCTTCAACAAAAATCAACACACAATCTCGAATTTCTCGAGTCAAGGATACTTCCAAAAGTCGATCGATTTCGTTTTGAAAAATATTTTCTTTTGGAGAGTTTTCCTCAACTTTCTGTTCCATTGATTCAAAAATATTTAACATTTTATGTACTTCTTTAATAGTTCTTGTCGAAATTACATCAGTTTTCTAAAACTTTCTTAAAGAATTTTGACTGTCAGTCATCCATCTCCTTTTTCTATCTTCTAAAAGAGTGTCATCAATTCGATCCTGTAATTCCATAATTGCTAAATCCATTTTGTCAAACATTTTTAACAATTTGCTCTCTTTTGGCATTTTTGGAATTTGTAAATCCGACATAGCTTCTTTTGACTCAGAACATTCATTAGAAGTAGAAGCAATTGAAAAATATGTTTGTTCAGCAAAAGGTTCTTTTTGAGAAACAAATGTTTCATAAAGAGCATTTAATTTTTCATAATTCAGTTGAACCATTTTGTTTTTCATTTTTAATCGACTTTCTTCTGCGTCCTCTAAAGTTTCCTTAGAATCATGTGAATTAATTTTTAATTTAGTACTTTGAAGCATTTCACCATGATACATTTTTGGTTGTGTTGCAATGGCTTTCTTAAGACGTTTGAGATTTGGATAACCTAACCCAGCTTTGAGAAAAGGATCATAAACTTTATTAGGTGTCTTTCCAAGAATGTGAATGGTTTGAATTGATTGACCTATTTTATAAACAATTCGATCATGAGAGCTCAGTTTCTCCTCGAGATCAATAATATTCACTTAAGATATCAATTTTCTCGTTCTTTACAAGCCTTTTTAGCTAATTGAGTTTCATAGTCTAGAATTATTATATTTAATTTTTAGATTTTGAAACAGTTGTCACTTCTACACATTTTATCTTCTATTTTAAAAATTCTCTCAATGTGTGCCTTTATCAGCAACGATGTTCACGTTCCAACACTCTATAGTTTATTTATATTTTAAACATTGACTCAAATTGCTTCTCTTACTCGAATATAGTTTTTGCACCGATTCCTTACACGTCTCAGCAGTCCTATTTAGAGTATGACAACGTCTTTTACTTTGTTTAAGCTCAACTTATGTTCAATCGTTTTTTTGAATTTCAGCATTCCTCGTTGACTATATATGCTAAGGAATTTAGTGAAGAAGCATATGTAATCATCATGAGCATTTGAGAATCAAGTTCATATGATGCCACCATTATTTTCACATAAAGATCACATCAAATATGATATCTTAGAATCAATTTTTTCATCAACAGGATGTGTGAATAAATATTTTATGTTTCACATGATTTGGCGATGCTTCATGAATCTGTAGTGGAGCATGTACCTCACTGATCAGCCGTTAATATGCATCATAATTTTAGGATCAGTCATAGCAGTTGTAACCAGCGTGGTGTGAATGACGTGCCATACATGAGAGTTATTGCTGTCGACGTAAGTTCTTCTAATTTTTCATCATCAGTAAGGAATTATTGGAGAGAAAACAATTATCGTCTCTCGTCCTTGATGTTTGCTATCCCTGCTTCACTTCAAGGCTAACATCACATCTGTTTTCTCTGAAATATTTTGCATCGACGAACTCTATGTTTTTCCAACAATCACGAGCATAGTGTCCTTTTTGTGCATTGACAATAATAACAATGAACAGTTGCCTTTCTCGGGAGTGATTCTTTACTCAGTCGTGGAACACGCTGAACAATCCGATACTTTCATCATCCCTATTTACACTGCATTAAATGCGATATCCATGTTTGCTCTCCCTCGCATTCATTGATTACATTTCCACCATATCCTACATTCTTAGTTTGTATGTTCAACGTGTACCACCCGAATACACCATCTCATGATTATCGTTCATGAAGTACAGAGATGGTTATCTGAGTAGGTATGTTCTCTAGACACAACTCTGGTGTGATCTCTCGAGCTAGGTAACATCATTGCCGGCTTCATAAGGCTTGACCCTTCTTGATAATCACTCAGTAACTCCCCTCCTGAAATATTCTTTTCATAATTAATACAAATCGATGGCAGGATGTTGACACGATAGTATAGTTGTGGTGAATTGAATAAAAAGACTTGCTAAGAGATGTGAACGAAGCACTTAGAATACGACAAAGTAGACGCTAAATGGCAGATCATGATTCCTGCAGCACTCATTGCTTGGAGGTGCCTTGATAAGTGGTTAATTTGTGCAATAAGGAATCAAACAACTGATCATACATGATACTGGTAATCTCTGTTGTTATGACGAACAGATAACATATTGGTCCACTCCGTAGCATAGCAATGAGAAACATTGGTATATGGATTGACTACATGGGAAATAGAGAGATAAACGAATATCTATATGATTCATACTATCACATAGGGGGTGGCATAGAATGGTGGGGGTTTTAAGGGGGGGGGAGGGGGAGGGGGAGAGGGGAGGGGAGTTCTTCAAATCTTTTCATACTCAGATATCTAGCGATTCTCTTCCTTGAGCTGCAAATTCTTGTCAAACTCATGCATGAGTCAAGTGGAGATGTCGTACGTGATTAGAACATAGGACATAACCATTAGCATAACTCCTTTAAAACTTCGTTTCCACATTTCCTAAGAGACAATTTTAGCCCACCGCATTCCATACTATTGTAGATATCTCTTAGGAATTTCCTACTAAGAAGGACTATAAATCACATGACTCCCACATTTTCAACCATGTATATGCTTCTGTATTATCTTAGATCCTAGTTTGAACTAGGTGAGTTCAATTATCCACTGTCCTGAAGTACATTTAACATCTGGCGGAATCTAGAAATCAAATAGGCCTCTACAATAAGGTCCTTTTCATCTACTCACATCAGCTCCCTCTCCTTCAAGAGCTTACATCTTATGCCAGTAAACGCACTTCCTGAAACATACTACTCTCTCATTGAAATATAAGTATCCCTTCTGCAAGCATGCGAGAGGAGTCTTCATAATTGTTTCTATGATATCAGCTTTAGAGGTTATAGTATGATTAAAGCAGACATGTTTAGTCGCGATAGTTACAATGCAAACTGTTGGAATCTCTCGTTAAAGAAATAAATCTTGTTCTAAATCTCTGCGTAGAGATCAAACACAGAGCATAACAACTTCAGTTTGTTAATACACACACACCATCAGACAATTAGAATAGTAAACCTTGAGAGAGAACATAAACCGACATTTTGATAAAATTCTATAATTGTCTTTAACTATTCTCAAACAGTAACAAACAAAGACTTATAGCGAAAGCTCATTTTCAAAATTACTGAAGATACCGGAAACCTCAAAAAAATGTGTTACAAACACCCAATAACTGAATTCATGACACTCATTAAAATAGTGTTAGCGAAACCCTACCACCTAAAGTTTACGAACCTCTAAGACCTAATGTTACAAAACCACAACATCGTGATGATACGGGAATCCTCTCACGACTGAGAGAGCAATCAAAACCTTTCCAAATTAAGATAACTGAAGTTATCGAAAGCCTTCATTAGGAAAGCTGATTATCACGAAACCTCTGATTACGAAATACCAAGTAATGTACGAAACTGCGTAACTGGTATAATGAAACTCTCTTCAAAACTAAAAATAGTGCAACTCAGCTACGAGAACCTTCAGTTACAAAACTTAGTTATAGAGAAACTTAGATGTTACGAAACCTCCTCATATGAAACATCTGAGTTCTCCGTATGAAAGCTATGAGAGTACGAACCAAACAATCTCATTGCGTCTTACGAAACCATATAGTAATGAACCATAGATATACAAAAGCATCACAGTCTTATGAACCAAATAGTAACTCGAAAGCTCCAAGTATATGATAACCCACATTTCGTACAAATCCCATAAATTCCGCTTACTTCGTAAATTCCAAGACAACCTCTCTATATTGCATAAAATTCTAGATTTCGACTAACTAAGAGTTAAACCTATTGTCAATATGACTTTTTAAGCAGTTTAAGAGTGATAACTACAATTTATCTATCAAATTAGACAAAGTTTATGTTACAAATCAGCTGTACATATTTAAACAAAAGCTACTGACTAGACTTACAAAAGCAAAGAAACCCTTACGTACGACAGTTACCGAAGAGCTCAACTATGATACCAAAATCTCAAAAACTAAAATAACGACAGCTATTTTCTCGACTAAAATAGTTTACCAAACAACCTATTATCTCTGACTGCGAAAGCTATCAATTCAGTATTTTTTGAGGATCAAAATGCAAAGTCTAAACAAGTCTTAATTACCAGTTCAAACTATATATTAAACTACAATGTATGAAATGACACATATGGCGATATTATAACATTATTTAGCGTAATATGAAGCTATAAAAACACATGCAAATACTCACAAATATAATACATAGCGCTATTCTACGAAACTACAAAATTACTATTTTATACACAAGTACTCGATACAAAAATGAATACGATTAGCTATGACGATAATGATCCACGAAGCACACACTATAAATCTCGCCTGCGATCATGATCTCACACTTACTTCTGTTATAATATGTCATAAAGTTCATACACCTTATAAGTATCCTACACTAAACACATTACTGAATTAAGAGGATAGAGGACAGACAAGAGAGTATTAGTTTCGTTCAACTTTCAAAGTTTCATCATTCAGAACTAAAATAAAACATGGCTACTAAACGGATAAGGATCGAAATGTAGAGATAAAGTAACTTGACCAAAAGGAAAATAGCAAAATAGAGGGAGAAATTGAAGTTACAACAAAGTAAGGAAGGACTTGTAATAATACACTCTCCTCAAGCTAGGTATTATCATTATTGTCATAACCTAGTATCTCTCAATTTTCCTACTAATATTAGTCAACACCTTATTCATCTTTTACTTCTAACTGACCCAAAGATAGACTTTAAATCACACTTCTCTTATCTGGTAAACTCCTAAACATATTTTCTTCTTTGGATCAAGACTTTAGGTTCTTGACACAACACCATTGTCATCAACGGGTTCGCACCCACATTGGCTAACATTAGGCAAGTTTCCCAAAACGTTGTTAAATTATTGCTCACTCAAGCGAATTCCAGCTCGATCATTCTATTAACTTCATTCCAATTGAGCTTGATGTGCACATCTACATGGCATCCGTCAAAAGGCATTCAGGATCATCATGCTATTCCACTAAAGTCAATTTGACCTTATTCTAAAAGGAAAGTATACTATCGCAAAGATTTGTGGGTCAGTTATACTTAGTTGAGACCTGCTCAAACGGCATCTACAGTTTTCCTGTAGTTACTAACATGTAACTTCACAGTTGTCAGTTCATATTCCTACGACATTATTTAAGATGATCTATCGGAATAATTAAGCTGAATCAACATTGAGGTTGGTCAAGTTAGGCGGATTAAATCAAGATAGGGCACATGACATATAGAGAGCGTGATCTTATCCCCAGCCACCTTTCTACAGTTTCAATTCAATCTAAATGAATCTGCTCCCACTAGTTGGTAGCATTTTCCTAAAATCAATCTGCATGATGTGTCTTAACAACATTCTGGTCCTGACGAGATGGCAATAAAATCGGTAACCTTTTGAATCGGTCTGGGTACCTAATGAAAAAACGAACTAATGGTTTTTTAAGTCTGTAATTTTATGTGTTGAATGGAGGATGGTATAAACTTTAGACTTTATGGCTGAAACATCTCTAAACTTCGAGTAAATACCTCGTAAGAACTAGGATTTCTTCTTGCAAAGGGGGGGGGGGGGGGGGGGGGGGGGGGGGGGGGGGGGGGGGGGGGGGGGGGGGGGGGGGGAGCTTAAAAACAACAACAAAAAACAATGGGGGGGGGGGGGGGGTGGGGGGGGGGGGAAAAAAAAAAACAAACAAAAAAACAAACAAAATACAAAATCACAAATTATCCATATGGTGATTTTTTGAAACAGGAAATATATGAAGGACTTACACGGTTAAGGATGTGGGATGGTCATTTCAATGCTAATTCACAAAGAAATTCAGGAGGTTGTAAATTTGCTAACCATACTATGAGACCATTGTCATAGGGTCTGATTTCGCTTCATCAGCTACACAATTTTTGGGGCATAAGGCGTAACAGACATAGGTGATACTGATTTATACTCCAGATTGCAATCTAGATTTACAAAAGAATAAATCTCTCATGAGTCCGAAAGCTTAAAACCGAACATACGTGTACATGTCTATCATAATATCCACCTCGACCTATCCGATACTCACCACTTTGAATCTTAACGATCAGTTGGTTTTCCCACTTCGCGCTATAAGACAGTTTTATAAACATTTATAAGTGATTAAATTTTCATTAATTAAGAAGCAGGATACATGCACTTGTGAGTAATTATTCTATGAGTAACAATGAATGAGATATGACCACTCGAATTGCCAAGAGAGGAAAAAGTCACATAGATTTTGTGAGCTATATGGATTTAGTTCACAATATCATACACGGTACTCTATTTGTAGCACCTATACTTATTTACCATTGTTCAATTTTTCTCATTATGCATTCTACACATTTATTCAAAACAAATCCTAAGAAATCGAAGAATAAGGTAGAATCGACATCGTAATCAATAAGTTCTAGCATTCTGTTCTCTTGACAATAGTTGGCTCAATGTTGGAGGCCATAACAATTGATAGAGGTTTTCTAGATCATTGTTTTTCTTTTATGTGATTCACGATTTCTCATTAAACAGTTAAATGATGATAATGATTCTGTTAAATAGATGATCTAAACATAACTTTAAGAGGTATATATCACGGAGTCACGATAACCATTTCCATCTCAACATAATGGAATTTAAACTAATATAACCACTTTATTGTCATTATCCAACAATCTTAGATATAAAGTCATTCAAGTAATTAGTTTCAGACACAAATTTTATAAGTAGTTTAGACACAAATATTAAGTTTTAAGTCATGCTCGGTACATAAAGAGTTCCATAAAGATTTAAACAAAATCCACCCTCCAATATTAATGAAAGGGTCCCAATAGCTTCTACGTCTAAATAAACTCCATTTTTGACTTTCATCGTTCATTGATTTCTTTCCAATCTCCAGATTGTATGGAATCCCTATAAAGAATTAGCAATGTGTACCATGGATCCACAGTCAATCCACCATGAATTACTAGGGACATTAATATTAAAAGATTCATGATTACAAAAGATTCAAATATACCTTTCCAAGCTAACCATTCCTTGAATTTTGGACAATCCTTTTGTGTATGCCCTTTCTTATGGCAAAACTTGCATTTTGGACCGCCTTGGAATGAGCTAGTACTTCCACCCATTTTCTGGTCTTTATTTGAAGTAAAATTATCCCCACTTGAACCTTTTCCCTTCCATAAGCCCTTTCTCTTATTAGAGTTGGTGGTAGCAACATGAACGACATCGGGCTTTTCAACTTTGATGCGTTCTTCCTCTTGCACACACATGGCAATTAGTTCGCTCATTTTCCATTTCTCCTTTTGTGTATTGTAATTGATCTTGAAAGGACCAAATTGCATAAGGAGAGATGTCATAATGAAATGAACTAAGAAACCTTCACTGATTTCCATATTCATGCCTTCCAGTTTATTTATCATATCGCTCATCACCATAATGTGCTCACGTACACCACTAACCCCATCATACTTGGTAGTCAACATTTTTATGATCAAAGTACTTGCATGGGCTGTTAAAGTCCCTTTAAATTGTTCCTCTATAGAGCTTAAGTACTCCTTTGCATTCTCAAAGTCAGGAATGGCTCCTCGAATGACAACGGATATGGAATTCTTTATGATCATGAGCGATATACGGTTAGATCGCTCCCACTATTCATTAGCACATTTATGATTTGTTGTACTTCAGTAGTAAGTGCAGCGGGAGGATCGATAGGGATCACATGATCGAGGTCCATTACTCTAAGAGTATGTTTCACTTGATCTCTCCATGTTGAGAAATTATTACCAGGTAATGGGTCAATTTCGGACATGCAACCCTCATTGGAAGTTAAGGTAGATGCTCAAATAGATTGAAAATTAAATGCATGCTCAGATAAAACTAAAGAAATTAATGGATATATATGTAAAGGGAAGCATATCAGTATAAACATAAACCTATCATGAACACCAAATTAATAGGTATATAAGATGTTGTGCTTAATTATTAACCTCACGTTGGTTTAGTTGATAATTAAGCCGTTAGACATCTTAAACTAGATTAACCATGCACACATGTCACATATCACCGCCGGGCAAAAACGTAACCTATATACTAGTTATGCTTAAATGGATTTCATTGTTCAAGTTATCATACAAATAGCCGTTGGGTTCATTGGGTGGTAACATGAACAATTTTATAATATGGCACTCGCATATTAATCTAAATAACCAATCATTGGAATGATTATCTAGTTTAACATAAAAGTCGCCACTCAACCAATACAACAAGTTCGGAAAATTGGATTCTTAATATTTCCTTAACCACTGGTATTATGCACACATTTGACAAAACACAAAATTGTTGAATCATGTGAAGCAGTGTGAATAAACTAATAATTGGAGAGAATTGCAAAAATGGTCATTGTGGTTTGGCCAAATTGTTTGGTCCGCCGAATTTCAAAAGTGAAAAAAAGTCCGTGTGGCGATGGTTTGGTTCCACTTTTGGTCCTTGGTCGAACTAAAATGACTAATATACCCTCGTCCCCTTTTTCTATTTTTTCTTTAATTTATATATATTAAAAAATAATGATATCAAATAATTTCTTCTTTTATTTCTTTTTCTTCCTCATTTCCATTTCTCTCTCACACACCCAAAACATACACTCTCTCTTAAATATCAATTGGGTATTCTTTATTTCTATTTCTTGATTCAAGATTAGCTAAATCGAATTAGGTATTCTTTATTTCTCACAAATATCAATTAATTGATTAAAAAGATTTGATTTTTATCATCTTTTTAAACAAAACCTAGCTAAATTAAATTAGGTTTCTTTCATTTATTCAAAAAATCATTAATTGAATAAAAAGATTTGAGCTTTATTAGTTTCTTGGTCAACGGTTAACAAACCCTAAGTCCATAGTTGTTATGCCGTGCCAGACGCACCACCAGTGACCGGTCATTGTTTAACTCGGTTATTGTTCTACGTGGGCCTACAAGTACACCAAAAGAAAATAGTGCTAATGAGGATAATGGTAATGGTAGTGGTGGGTTTTAGTATTATGATGAGGGTGCTGGGTCGGGCTTAAGGCCTTTGCCTGCTAGTATGTTAGAGTTTTTACTCGGGTCAGGTTTTGATAGGTTGGTAGACTAGTTAGCTCAGATAAGAGGTAATGGGTTAGGTAGGATTGCTAATAATCCACCATTGAGTCTATGCCGAATATCAAAATTAAGGATGATCATGTTTTGATTGAGTCTTATTGTGATGTTTGTAAAGAGCCTTTTGTTTATAAAGATCTGATCTTTTTATATAATTGATCTAATCTTGAGTGGTGGTGGTTGAAATTTGTTGACCGGAGAGAGACCGTGTAGGATATCAAACATACAATGTAAGATGACTAAATAAGAAGGAAATTCTAGAGAGAGAAAGAGTAGGTTAGAACACTTTAGAAAGAGAAAGAAACTTGTATTATAAAATGAACCAACCACTCTCTCCAAGGCATGGAGAGGGTATTTATACCCTTACATTGAGCCGGTCAACATAAGGGGTTTCTTAATTTGACCCGGTTAGCTTAGCTAGTTTCTAAATATTATGCTACTTGCTACTTATCGATATATTAGAAGTGATCAAGACTTTTTCATATTCCTAACAATCTCCCCCTAAGGGAGGTCACTCTAATTTACAAAAACTTAAGCTTAGCATTATATGAATGTCTTCAGTCTTTGCTCATAGTCTTGATTTCTTTAATCTTTATCTTGTTAATGTGAAGTTGTAATCTTTAGACTTTTAGGCTTTAGCTTGTTTCTTTAGCTTGACTTGTATGCAATCTTGAGCTTCTTGAGATCATTAACCAAGTATAATCTCTTTTCGCCATCTTGTAATCTTTCCCTTCTTATGATCTTGTAACTTTTAGACCGACATGCTCATACCTTTCTTAGTCTTGAAAGCTTGAATATTCATCTTTCTTGAGATTCTTTAACTTTAATACTTTGTCACTTTAAGTAATACATGCGGTATCAGAAAAGCGGAAGTCTTTTGAAACATGTACTTGAGCTTTCATAATGTTTTACATATGTCGGTCAGGTATGAGCATGTGGTATTGACTTTGACTCATCGGGACTGATGCTTAACCACCATAGGATTGATTTGAAAATAAACAGTTAGCAATAAAGCTTGTGGTCGAATATGGCTTTGTCATTCGACCGTGTTTGGTTAGATCAACCTTTGGTTTTGTGAGTACTGACCTGTGATCAGGTAGATTAACCTTTAAAGATGAATCTCCCTTGACAGGATTTCATGCTTGTAGTATTGATTTATCTAATATGTGAGTATCATATTCATCATACTTAGCTTGTTCTCAAACCAGAACGTCTCAAAGCAGACAACACAGTAAGAGTGAATCGATAAGTTACTATCTTCCCGATTGAGTCATTAATTCATGTTCAGCTTTCTTATGTCTAGATACCCTTGTGAGGCTTCCCATGGACATAAGATTAAAAATTGATCTAGGAAAAATCAATTGGTGTGTTAAGATGCAAACGGTTTTATAACCCACCAACAGTTTTATCTTTTTCAAAACTCATACGTCAATTCATAAGCTGGATCGAATCGATATCCAATATCATAAGTTTGATCCATGTAGGATCTCACAAGTCACCTACCGCAGAGCTTGTTTGATGTTGGCTCTGGAAGGATTTCCATTCTCATTGTGAATACTTAAGTATCACTATGATGTTCTGGCAAAATCACAAGGATAATGCGTAGGACTCTCAAGACATTTCTTGTTGTCACAATGTGTGATTCAACAAGTACATTTTGTATTAGTGTCCTAATGTGATTTATAGATGATCTCTTTTATGGCTTTAGACTCAATAGTGTACATTTGGTTTTAGTGATTAGAGGCTAGAGCTGAGTGCCACCTTTTCAATATCAATAATCTCAGAGTGAGAAAGTCAATAGAAATGTGTGTAATCTCTATGAGTTTTGAAACAGGAGTCTTTCTGACCTTGAGTGGCTGGCAAAGGTTGTGCATTGCATCACTGGGCCCATGATGACTATCTTCAATACCAGACAACAACTTAGTATTTCTGATAGCATATGCATTGACCCAGTTTCTGCCTAAGTGTAAGGAGGGCTTCTTTCTTTTCACCATTTATCTTTACTTTTCTTTTTCATTCTTCAACCCTTTTAATGCTTACCAAGACTTCATCACTATCACTTTGTTAGGTTTGTTCTAGTGTTAGCTCTTCTTAGTCTACATTATCCCTTTTCTCACTTTTGACTCCTTTTGTATCATACCTATGAACTTCAATTCTTTCTAATGGAATGTCCTTGGGTAGATCCCTCAGGTTCTCGCTGGATCATGGGAATGGATACCTAATCTAAACCACCTTATAACTCAAATTAATTACAAACATGGTCGGTCTTTTGGTATTGTTCTCAGCCTTAAAACCATTTGAAAACATCGATCAAGGTACTTTATGATATAAATCAAAACATTTGGTACCTTGACGGTTTTAATTTTTAGAAATTCTCCCCCCAACACATGCATCGATATTCAAAAATGTTTAGCACATGAAGGATGAAGCTCGCACTTGAGTCCTTAAGATCACATGTTTAGTCATATATTTTAATCACATTTTCTCCCCTTATCAAAAATGTCAAATCTCTTGATATTTTGGATATCAATTGATTCAAATATGTTTGAGAACTGTTTGGGGAGAGAAATGTTTCGAATTATAAGGGTATTATATATAGTGTTGAGTACGTTAATTTGAAAGATTTTGAATTTATTTAAAAAAATTCTAGAAAATTAGTACTCAACCACTATGTATACATGCCTATTATTATAAGTCTATACTACATATTCACATTATTCACAAGATAAGATTTAAGATTGGACCTGACGATCATTCAGAATGAGTCATCAGTCTGTAGTCCATCTCGAGTTCTCGAGCATCAACCAATCTTTCAAGATTCCTTATGATCTGTGTTTCTCGCATCTGCTTATCAATAAGTTCGACCATAAGTTCTGATCTCCTTTTGTCTATAGCCGTCCACTTTCTTCTTGACATCTCCTTGTTGTATCCCAAACAAAAATCAAGTAATCTGTGAGGAACCTCATCGCGAACAATCTTGAGAGTCCCATCCGAGAACTTGTACAGCTCATCAGCCCGCATCACTCTTTTCTGTTTGTTCAAGTCTTCATAGATTACCCCTGGTGGTTTATGATGTAGTGTAGAGTTTTTTGAATTCGATTTCAGGAAAGGTCTTATGAGGTTGGGTGATATTAAGCTTCTTTAGGTAACTCTCTACACCAAGCTGAAGATCCTCGACACGTCTTTTGATGATAAGACTTCCTGTGAACATACGAAGGGCCACAATAAAGTCAACAATATCACTAACGTCGAGATGGAATAACTTGTGTTGAACAGCAAGAAGAAGCATGTCTTCAATGTCGTTTAAGTGTAGATCAACGAAGTCACCTTCTTTAAACTTGTATAGTTGTCTATCAACTCTTTTCACCACAATCTCATCCAAGTGACCATAACCATGCAATCTCTCGACCTTCACACTGACCATACTGAGAATCTTCTAAGTGAAGAAGACATTATGCTTGGAAAATTTATTTATTTGAGATTTGTACCAAAGCTGACACTTGTCACCCTAATGCTTGATTCCCTTTTTAGCATTTTTGTCATACCCAAATTTGATAGTACTCCAAAGTGTAGGGACCATGTTTTCAATTCCCACTATCTCATACCGTGCTGCTTTCGTCTTCGTGATAGACGTAGTGTACTTCTTTTCAGGATCTGATGATTTTAGGAATTCCAAATCGTTATTGAAGAAGTATTCTATGGAAACGGTTAAATGGCCTGGACGACCTTTCAAGGGAAGAGGCTTGGTCAAGTCAAAAGGACGATGATCTCCTTCTGGATTGTTCTAATCCAGTCTGTCTGTCAGTGCTTTGAAGCATTCTTCCATATTATACTCAAGTTCGATGTTGCTTGTGCATGTTCCTTTCAATAGTTCATAGACAGTTCCTACTAAGTGTGCTTGAGTAAGATTGTCTATCTTGAGTCTATTCATAGCATACTTAGAGAAATCGATTGGAGTGTCCATTAGTTCATCGAATGTGAGCGAATCCTTTACAGCAGAGACCATTTGGTTAAACCAAGGTTGTTTAGGTTGATCAAGTACAACTTGACGCTTGTTCTATTCTGGATCAGGAGTAAGAGGCCTTAGGGGTTGTTTGAACCAATCTTTCTTTGGATCTATGTCCTTAGCTTGAGTTGATTCATCATGTGGTTGATCAACATCATTTACCGCATCATCAATAGTTTGTTCAATGTCATTAGAGGCCATCTCAAAAACTGGTTCTTCAACTGGTTCTTCTATAGTCATAGATTTGCTAGATTTAGAAGTTTTGGCAGGAGATTTACCTTTGGATGATTCTTTGGAGGTAGATGATTTCTTTGTTGGCTTAGACTCTTTGGTTCTACTTCTCTTGGTCTTCTTACTCTGGTTTGGTCTAGCAGAAGGGTCTTTATCATCATGATCACTTTTTCTTAGAACGCTTTCCGGGTCAGCTTAACCACTGGCAATAGCATCATCAAGACTCATTGAATTTATTAAAGCATCAAATAAGGCTTGGTGCTTGTCATGAGTCAGATTGGAGCGGCTTTTGTCCATCTTTTCAAAGAGTATTATCTTTAATTCATATTTAGAAAATGACAATGCGGCTTTGAGAGGAGATTGAGCTTGAGAAGAAGATTGAGCTACTAGGAGTGAAGTATTTTTAAGTGCATTCTTTACATTGCTCTGAATCACTGGAGAAGTGAAGTTAGATACTGCCTTTGGTAGAAGCTGAGGCAATTGATTCTTGACCTCATTAATAAGGTTTGCTTGCACAGACTCTTCAATCACCTCTTTATAGCTAGCTTGTGGGGAATATTTCTGTATAAGTTCTTCAGTGTATCTCTGAAGCACCTTTTGAAGTGCATCTGCCAGACTGGTTCCAAGATACGCATTCATCGCTGATGGTATTTTAGCTCTTAGTGAAGCAGGTAGTGTTGTAGCCTGGTTAACTTCTTTGAGCTCTTAAACATCTTTATCCAGAACAGAAACTCTTTGAATGATAGTAGGGAGTGGATCTGGAATCGTTGTAACAATGGAGTTTTTGTAGTGATTAGTGGTGTAGAGATAGGTGTTGTTGTTTTGAGTAGTATAGGTTGTATGGTGGAGACAGATGGAGGATGTAGAAGAGTTGTTGATTGTGCTACTGAAGGAGTTTTGGGTATATGTATGAGGACTGAGGGCTCATAAATCACAGACATTGATATTTTAAGTATGGATGGAGACTGGATATGTGGAGTCTCTTTTTGAATTTTAACGTCCAATAAAGAGTTAATCTCAGCATTTGTAGTATCCATAACAGTACCAATTAAAGAAGTATCAGAAGAAAGTTTAAGAAATTGATCACCAAAACTTGAAGATACTGATAAGCTAGTGCTTATTGGAGGAAATTCAACTTTCTTGGTATCATCCTTTACTTCTTCAGTCTTTTCAGCATCCGCCATGGCCGTATCAGTAATTTTTGCATCACTGTTCCTAGATTCTTCAAATTCAACATTAGTCATCTCTTCATCCTCATCGTCATTTACTTGTTTATTACCGTGTATAAACTCATCATCAGTTTCTTCATCATTGTCTTGTACATGTTCTTCACCATGCACAAATTTATCATCAGTTTCTTCATCGTTTGTTTGTTCAAGATTGATGCTTTTGTCATCATCATCATCCTTTTTCTCTTCCTCTTCATAAGTGTCCACCCATTCAATCATTTCATCATCATCACCTTCTTTAGAGTATTCACTCTCTTGTTTAGATCCCCACTCAAGTATTACATTGGCTTCTGAAGTAACCTTTTCCTCATCGAGAACCCCTGGTTTAGTACTAGTTCCTTCACTTAAGGTAGCAAGGATGACTGTAGACTCATCTGGAACCCTTGATATCCTACCAGTTCCTTCACTTGAGCCTCTAGTACCTGGTTGTCTTCTACTAATTTTCTTACTTTCTTGAGTGCTTGTATTGTATCAACAACACGTTATTCTTCAAGAGTTAGAGTTTGAACACCCTTGAGCTTTTTAGAAGGATCAAGAGACACTTTCTTTGACACCCGAGAAGTATCTCTGAAGGCAATACCTGATGGTCTTCTTCTAGCAGGCTCGTGGACAGATTCAGTCATAATCTTTGCATGAGTAGCATGGAATTGCCTTGCTGCTTCCTCTTCTGTAGCTTTAGTTAAGCTTATAGATTTACCTAACTCCAAAGCGACGTCTGGATCAGGAATGATGTTGTCATCTACATAAATTGTGACTTTCTTCTTAATCACTCTTCTATTGGCAGTTTTCTTTCTATCAGGTTTAGAGTCAAACTCTTTAGATACATCAACAACTGCCTCAGGAGTATATGCAGTCTTCTTCCCTTGTGGCCCTTTGCCTCTACTCTTTTTAGGAGGAATTTGACCAGTGGAATATTTAATGAACATCTGATAAGATTCTGATTGCTTAATCCTTTCAGTCAACATAGTCTCAGGAATGTGAAGTCCATATTCCGGACAGTCTTCACCAATTCTGACAAATTTCAATCTGATTACAATACCATCATCTTTAATAATGTGGGTGTGTAAGTACTGCAGCTTGGTAAGGGATTGGTGTTTAGAGAAGAAGTGATTGATAATGATTTTGGTGAACCTAGGGTAAGACATGTTTTCACGTCTTCCTTTATTGAGCTTCTAGTGGTCGATTTGGAATGCAAAGTCTTCCCAAATCAATTCAGGATAGCTAACATTTTTCTTGTAGAACATTCCCTATAGGATGTCAATCTTGGATTTCTTTAGCCTATCATTGCTTGCAGTTTTACTGGAAAGACACTTGTTAATGATAGAAGCCAGAGTTCTATGGTTGATTGATGTGCTGTCGTGTAGGGTTAAATTACTGATTACCAAGTTTTAAATTTATATTTAGCCGACTTATCCTAAAACAACACTTTAACGGGTAATATACCCAATCGGGTGAAGTTTCATGGTAAGTAGGGTGTCGAACACTAAGAGCGAGGTCGTTAAACTTATATTTTATTAGTATTAGTTAATTCTAATTACTTGTTAAACCTATGCTAAACCTAGTTCTAATGATAATGGGGGGTTTTCAACTTGAGAGACTGGCACAGGTTTTAAGGTAACAATAATCAATTCAAAACATAATAAACATGCAAGAAAACAATCAAAAGATAAAAGAGCGGTACAAGCCAAATGATAGAAAACTGTATTAGCCATATTAAATCCGATTAAATGCTGCTTTGTTTGTTTAGTGCAAGGATTACTTATCTCGAAGCGGCATATCATTCTTAAGATTTAGGCGGGACATCATCCTAAGACCAAGACACATTGAATCTTGTCACAATTAACGTATCCACATAAAGCATCCTTTTAGTTTAATTATAATCTATCTAGGGATTAAAGCAATGGTGATCGTGTTAAACCCTAGCCTATCACGACTTTATGTAACACCCCTATTTTTGACATATAGCAGCGGAAGCTAATCTGGGGTATTACTTCATGGATCAACAGACATAATCATAGAAAATGACTCAAAAGAGACGTTTTGGAAAATTTAGTTATCATTCAATATCATATCAGAGTTTTACAAAGGAGGTCCCAAAATCTAGAAACATAAAGTTTGAATGATAACAGTTTAGCCATCTTCAAGTCCGTGCCACTCCGTGCCATAGGTTGCTCAATTACCTGAGATAAACATGCTAAAAGGGTCAACATAAAGGTTGAGTGAAATTCATAGGTTTTCAGTTATAATAGTTGAGTACAAGTTTAATAGTGGGTTACGTTGTTATACACCCATAAGTGTAATAATTGCAATGAGTACAATTATTATGGAAAACAGTTTGAATACAAGTTATCATAACAGTGGGTTACGTTGTTATACACCCATAAGTGTAATAATTGCAATGAGTACAATTATTATGGAAAATAGTGTTATTGCCCTAAGCTCATGACATCAATACGTTAACATGGAAATCACCGTAGTGACATTGGTTGAGGAACAAATGTCCTCGTGGAAAGGTAACTTGCCAAAGTTACCCATTATAATCAAATATAGTGCTATTGGTACCAGAAAGTATAGGTACACCAACGGGAGTCGTCACACCCCGATAGATCTATCCACAATATTCGCGTTCACTCGCAAGTGACTAATGGTTCATGATTAAGAAATATTGGCAGTGGAAGGTACTTAGGCAATAATATATCTGGATAGCATACAGTTGGAAAAACACTTGCATTCATGGTTTAAGCATGTATCCCCCTCGCGGGTTTATAAAGTATTCAAAAGATTTAAAATGCGAGGCTATGAACTCACCTTAACAGGGAAATCTGATTGATGGCAAAAGTATATCAAGTGAAAGTAACGGCCTTGTCACGCAACCTGGGGTAATATGTCAAGTCTTAGTGTGATGGTTTATGTTTCAAAACTTCATAAAGTTTAACGTATTACTTTGATTTATTAATTTATGGAAATATTGTATCACTGTTCGGGCTATCATAATTCAGATGCCATGTAGTATCGTTTGAGGAGTTAGAGCACTTTAAATCATAAACCCATCAAACTCGTCAAAACTAATACTCAAATGTAACCCCTCACATGAAATTTCCTAGTAACGTGATACGATAAAATTTTAAGTTTCTTCAAAAAGTTAGTCGATGATAAATTATGTTAATTATATAACGTAATTGTTTTATAATGCGTCGATCGTTGATTAATAACGATAATTGTGTCGGGTTTTAATAAAATCGAGTTTTATAATATTAATATATATTTTTATAATTTATATAAAAATAATATATTTTATATTTTTAAGTTTGCAAAAATGGCAATATATACGCTTGGTTTATAAACTTTTACAAGTTTAGTCCTTTATATATAGAGTATATATCATTTAAACCTTTAACTTTAGAACTTGTCAAAATAGGTCCTTATAGGTATAACTTTAGAAAAATGACATTTTCATCCCCTCTAGTTACAAATTTCAGAAATTTACAATATATACCCTTATGCAAGAAAATATTTACAAATCAAGTCCAAAAAGCCATGCAAGCTTATTTTAGGGTTCCAAATGATATTTCCAGGTTATAGCTTATTAGA
>BQNB010045558.1:1063-33488 GCA_026074375.1 Tanacetum coccineum
CTTAATTGACTAAAATGCAAGAACTAAGAAAACTAAACCAAAAACGAAAGTGATTTAAGCTTAAAAACATGAAAAACGTGAACGGGATTCAATCCCGTTCTTTAAAAATTCAAAATCTACAATTTTAACCCTACGAAAGCAAATCTAATTTTCCTAAGTCCTAAATGATAAAAGAAAATTTTGAAAACAAAAATTATATTTTTTTGACTTTTTTATTATTTTTTATGAATTAAAAACGATTTTGATCTAAATAAAAAATAAAAAATACTAGACGGATTAAAAAAAAATTGAAAAAATTAGCAAAAGTCCCTTGAACAAAGCTGGATCTAAGAAAAATAAGCGGGGTAACACAGCTTATCAAATAAGCTGTTAAATAAGCTAAAACAGTTTATAAGCTTAATTGGCTAAAACGTCCTTAAATACCCAACCACTTGGGACTATAACGAAAAAGTCCCAAGGGCGCAGCGGTAGAGTGTGTGTGTTATAAGGGTTGAGGGTGTTGAGGTCCAGGGTTCGAGCCTTGCTCACCTTGGACTTCCACATTCCCCTTTTTGCTTTTTTTAAAAACTTTTTACACAGCTTATAAATAAGCTGTAAACAACCTACTTTAATGAAGAACCTAAATTTTAGAAAACTTGAAAATAAGCTCAAAAATATGCTCAAAAGGGTGACAGAATGCGTAATTTACACTAAAAGGCTAAATGCTAAACTGTTAAGCTATTTTAAGCATAAATAAGCAAAGAAACAAATGAAATCAGCTAAGACAGATGATAAGCTATAACTAAATAAGCAACTAGAACACAATAAGCAACTAAAAGGACTTAAACTAAGCTTAAAATGAACAGAGTTCTTAAAAAGGCAAATAAGCTCAAAAAGTTACAGATTACTTTTTTAAACACTTAGCCAAATTTTACTAATCAACTTTTACAAAAGCTTCTAAAAAGCTTATACCTCAACCAAATAAGCACTTAGGTCTTAATTCAACCTCAATAAGCTTAAACTTTCTTAGAATAAGCATGACTAAAGACCAATAAGCTCATATAAGCTAGAATGCATTTTTCACAAATCCTGTCAACCAAACAGTCCAAGATGGACTTTTCAAACTTAATTTTAAGCTATCAAATGGAAACTAAAGCCTAAGTGGCTTATACCTCTAAAAAGCTTAACCAATAAGCTATTCAAAACCACTTTCAAAAGACATTTAAAGATTCAAATTAGCAGTTAAAAAGTTCAATGAAAACTGTGTGCAGACTGTTTACACTACTATTTTGGTTTTTCCAATTTTTATAAGCTACTTGCAGACTAAATTTAAGCTATCTAAAAAGTCCTAAATTATAGTTTAAGCTAAAAAAATATTGAGTTTGACTACTTAACTACTTATAAACCAAATTTTATAGCTTAATACCTAAAATTAACCTCTGATTTTTAGCTTTTAAGAAGTGACAGTTTTAACCTTTTTAACAACTATATGCTGGTGCAATTGACACCTGATCTAATTGACACAAACCTCAAAAACAGACTTAGAACTCAATTCTTACACCATTTTAAACACATTAACACCACAAACAAGTAATAATACAAGATCTTATACTTAGAACACCAAAACTGTGACTTATAGTCACTGTTTACAAAATCTCACAAAAACTTGCACAAATAGTTTTTTATACAATAAAAACTCAAACCTTTGATCTGATAAACTTAATAAATGATTTTAAAGTTAACCACAAGGGTTTGAATGCCTTATAACAGACTTAACTAGGTTAAGTCTGTTAATGCCAAACATCCCTTTAAGGACTCAAAAAACATTTTTAGCTTATAAAAGTTAGATTTAAAGCTTAAACCACAAATACCAGATATCAAACAAGTATGAAAAGCAATATGAAGCATATTTAAACAACTAATAAACACTCAAATTAGCTACAACAGATTATGTTACTTTCTAAGCTACTTAAGACAGATTATAAGCAAAACTTCAAACAAATGATTTTTTTAACTACATCTAAGCAATATAAACTACAAACATCATAACTAAGCATAGATAAGCAGAAATAAGCAAGAATAAGCAATGCTACAGTAAAATGCAAGAAAATGGAAAAAATGGAACTTACAAAGCCCTTTGCTCTAAACAAGGGCAAATAAGCTTATAAATAAGCTGATCTACAAGCTCTAGCTTGTCAAAGACAAGCTAGTAAAAGCAATAAGCCCTTCCCTTTTTGGCTTATCTTCCAAATTGTTTTTTGAGTGAATTTTGGTAAACTAGTTCTTAAACAACACAAAACTAGAAAGTTTTCATTGCTTAAGTGAATAACAGCTTATAAGAGTATAAAATGAGAGCTTATAGTAGCTTTTGAAACATAAATTAACTTTAAAACTTGAAAACAGATTTCTAAAAACAAACTTCAAATTTCATTAAACTTAAAAACATTACAAGGTTTAAAAGGAAAGTACAAATAAGCTAAGTTAAACTAAAATAAGCTGAAGAGTAAACTAGATAAAGACTACTTGCCCAAAGGCTTACAAAGAACCTATATATAAAACGAGCTAAGAGTCTTGTCTTCATAGTGTGTTTCTTTTGTGAGACAGAACAAGGGTGTGTTTGTTGTGTGAGGAGAGTCAAGAATTAATCCAAGCCATCCATTATGAGTGTTGCCCACGTCCATTGATCTTACCCCTCCAATCTTTGTCATTTTCCATTGTCGAATTGGGTGTTTGATGATTGCCAACATGGCAATTGACTTATGTGAAGTGTGGTAGAGGGGGAGGGTGATGTTTTTTTTATAAGGTGAGGGGTTTTGTTTGTATGTTGCAGGGGGACAAACACACGATTTGTGTGAGGATGATAAACAGTAAGTTTGGCGCCATTTTTAACTTAAAAGTATAATGGCAACATGGCAAGAATGGCCCTTCATGTTGTGTAGTAGTGTTGCAATGACAGTCCTTATGTTGTGAAAGGTTTAAGGGAATTGGCAGAAATGGTCCTTAAGGTTATATAGTTTGTTTGCACGTATGGTCCTTGTGACAAACGGTGTTAACAGTTAAGGGATATGGGCTAATGGTTGTTAAAAGGGAATTGGGCCAAGGAATGGTTTGGGCCGTGTATAGTATAAAAGAGGCATTGGGCCTTTTTAGCATATAATATTGCTTAATGGGTTGACCCGGCCCATTAGATGGGTATGTGTGACCCATTAAGTATTTCTTCGGTTTCGGCTCCGTCTTTGACTTTGTCGGGGTTGACTTTGACTTTGTCTTTGGTTGACTTTTTGGTTGACTTTGACTTCTCACGCTTTTCCATTCCGTGCTCGGTTTTGTCCGTTTTGACTTGGTTTTTGTCCTTTTCTTAGATATCCGTTACCTGCACAATACAAATGCAAAACATACAAATACAATGTATTTTTGGGGTACTGTTTTTGGTTCTTTTAAGCACGTTTTCCTAGGTAAATGGTATGTGTAATTAAG
Organism: Tanacetum coccineum; assembly: GCA_026074375.1. Taxonomy (NCBI): domain Eukaryota; kingdom Viridiplantae; phylum Streptophyta; class Magnoliopsida; order Asterales; family Asteraceae; genus Tanacetum; species Tanacetum coccineum. The sequence goes on from BQNB010045558.1 coordinate 4,520, forward strand.
CACATACCAAAATCCCCCATACTAAACTATTGTCGTGTCCTCACGCAATGCTACAAGTAAACACTTAAGAAAACTAAGAATCTCAATCCCCCTCGACTAATTACCTCGAAAAGTAGCTAAGTGTTCATCAAGGGGAATTAAAGAATCAATAGCTTTGAAAAGCCCCGTTTTGACCATTTTTAAATATTTACACTTACTACCACTAATATTTTTGTATTTTTCCTTTTTTCTCATTTTTTTGTATTTTTTTCTTTTTAAGCAACTAACTAACATATTTGACTTTCGTTATTTTTATAACTTTAGGGTCATAGAACAAGACGCATTTCAATCCTAAAATGCCCCAAAAAGGATAAATTCATCGTTCCTGACTTTTCACTTATTCCAAACCAAGCTTAAAACGAAATCACCGTTAAATATAAGTTAAGATGCTAACACTACTCATATTTGTAACTTGTGAACTTTTCACTCCCGACAATTATTATATCTTAGGTGAATGTGCTTATTTCGAATTTCAACCATAGATCAACGTTTTGCAAAATTTCTATGCGTCACGTTCCACCCAAAAGTAATTGTGTTTGAGGCAGAATTTCCATGTAGCGACTTTCGTCTCGGCACATCCCAACCTTGCGGCTAAGTGACCAGGCTTTTGACACCCCACAGAGACTAGTATCGGGACTCACGGACCTTCGGTTTCAACACCCTTGGATTTCCCGTATATACATAAAATTACAACTTAAAATGTAATAGTCTTAGTTCAAAAGCATATTTAAATTTAAGAAAAAGAGATTTTCCCTATATTTATTAATTCACGTTTACTACACTTAATATAATTACACATCCATTAAACTAATGAAATCCTCGACCTTTTAGAAGGCTGCAACATCGGTTGTGAGCCGGCAAGATGCAACAAACTTTTATCAGTCTCGGATAATTACTATGTGCCTTATTTAGAAGACTGCAACATCGGTTGTGAGCCGGCAAGATGCAGTAAACTTTTATCAGCCCACAGTTTATATTATTACCTTATTCATTATTTTTTTTCATTTCATTTTTATTTTACACTTTATTTCACGATATATAGAGAAGACTTTTTTTGGAAAATTGAAGTATAAATTTGAGCTAAGACTAAAATTATTGCTATCGACTACATCTCAAAAATTGTTGATTTAAGTTTAATTTCCAAAAATAGCACGTATTATTAGTCCGGTTAGGAGCTTATGGGAGAAAAAGCCACAAATTACACACATGAGCTTGTAAGATTTCCAAATAATCCTTGTTTAGCATCCAACTCATAGTTAACTCTATCATTTTTCGTTCTTCGCAAAGATCCGCGAATGCTTAGTCTAAAAGTTAAGGAACAAGCTAGAGCTCAACACGCTCGATCGAGTCAAAATTTATTCTTATTCTACCCAGCAGGAAAGTCAAAATTGTGACAAAACACTTATTTTGTTTTTGAAATTTTTTAATTTTTTTTCATTTTTTTGGTATTTTGGTGGTAAAAACGGGATTACGTGAAAACAACGACTGCAGGCACAATCAAATCGATAGATCCCCCCATACTAGAACTGAACATTGTCCTCAATGTTTTACGAAGGGTCTCTTATGTAAATCTAAGGCCGTTTATTAAGTATGCCAAAAGATAAACGTTAGTCGATAAGATTTGGATATTGGATTCCCAAAATGAAGCTGAGGATTTGAAGCTCTTGTGAACGAAGGACAAAACCACGAGCACGAGAGGCTTCAAAAATCTAGGACAATCCTGGACAATCATCACAAAAACACAAGCAAACGAGAATGGAAGAGGCACACTCTCTCAACGTTACAAAAACTTATCATTACTACCATTAATATTAGGATAAGCATGGGTTGCCACCCACGAAGTGCCTTGTGTTTGTTAATCGAGTCAAGCTTGACCCGATCCCCCCATACTTGAGCTTGTCAAGGGGGATAGAAATGGGGATGACGAACACCCAAATTAGGAGTGTTGTCTCCATGAATCAACATCGGGCTTTTATGATGAGAAAGCTTGGAAGCTTTAAAGCCCCGATGTGATGAAGAAGGAGGAGATTTCTCCTCTGAAGCAAGAATACCAGTATTGACAACTTTGTTCTCATTTTCGGATGAAAATGGAAGCAAAGTGTCAATCACTGGTAAAGGAGGATCACGGATGAATGAGAAAGAAAATTCATCCGGTGATAGAAATATCATGGATTGGACTCCAATGAATATCCCTGGATCGAAAATCTTGTTTCTAGTTCCGGAAGGAAAAGAAACTACAAGGTCGGATCCGAGGGAATCACTAGAAAGAGTGAAATCCGAATCCAGATGAAGGGTGGGATGGGTGGGTAAAACATTAGGCACATGAACTCTTGGTTCTCTTGTTAGATTATAAAGAATATCGTCCACCACATCCATAGTGAAATTGCCCAGCTTGGGCTTATTCTTAAAGTAGAAACAATCATACTCCGGTGGAGATATGCTGTGAGCGAGTTCGCCGGCGAACTCCTCATGATAAAAGTCACTCCTATCGGCAGGAGGAAATGGATTGATCGAAAGATCAAAGATGAACGAATCATATTGAGAAAAATCAGCATGAGTAGTGGTACTGCCACTACTCTTCTCTTTAATATGATCGCCATCGAGATAGAAAGCTTCATAATCCGGAAGAGAATAATCAGAAAGAATAGTGGTACTGCCACTACTCCTCTCTTCCAGATTAAAGCAAAAAGTTTCAGATTCGGGTAAAGAATTATCAAAGGTGTTAGTCTCCTCCAAGAAAAAGTTAGGAGATGTGGAGGAAGACTTGGTCACAAAATTGAAAGATGGAGTGGGATTATCTTTTAATGCTTCAATCTTAGCAATAAGAAGATTGACATTCAACAATTTTTCACGAAGAATATCGTCTTTGATTGTTAAAAGAATATCAATATCAATCCCTCCAACTTCCGGGATAACAATCTCCACCACCTCTAAGCTGACTAGCTCAGAATCGGGAGGTGATGCATTGACATAATCAATGTCCTCACAAGAATCGTCATTACTCGAAGAATAATCATTGTTGGAATCGATGACAGTTTTAGAATCATCTTTAAGAGTTTCCGGAGGGCAAGGAAAAGAGTTATCATACATCAAATTTTCAATAAAACAGATATCTTCCTTCGGATCAAGGTTGGCTTCAACAATTCCTGGTGGAATTGGAGCAATAAGAGCGAGTTCACCGGCGAACTCCTCGATAAGAAGATCAATCTTAGGAGAAGATATCACGTTATCACGATTAAGCACGAATTCAATGGACTAGATTCGGCATTAAAATGATCATTACCATTTCTTGGTGGAATTGAAATGATAATCTAACACCTCATCCTTTTTCGGAGAAGAATCATCATAAATGGGCAAATCACATTCACCTTCGGATATACCACCGGACTCACTTGGGGTATGGACAAGGTCCTCAACATTAGACTTTATTAATTCGTCTGATTCCGTTTCTGGAATAGTGTCGAGATGCTCATCGTCCATTATAGGAGAGTCCGATTTTGGTAAATCGGGTGTGATTGCAGAGGAGAATTTCTTGAGATATTATTGTGTAGCAAAAGAATACTCGCCGTCATCATCATCGTAGCAAATGGGAATCTTCTGATATTGCGAAGGCTCGGGAGTATAAGTATCAAGATTAACCACTTGTTCTTGCCGTTGTTGTAACCAAGTTTGAAACGTCTCATGAAGCTTACTCATAGAATCATCCATCACTTGTTGAAAGTCTCTATGAGCTTTTAGATGATCATTCATTGAATCAATATGATCGATGATAAATTGCGAGGGTTGAAATTGGTCAAAACCGGAAGAATTAGAATTATCGAAATTTTGGTTCATCGGTTGACACTGAAAAGTTTCATGAGGACCCCCGCAATTTTCACAACAAGGTTCGTAGAAGATCACTTGTTGACATCGAAAAGTCTCATGCGGGCCCCCACATCGGGTACAACAAATATATTGTTGTTGAAAACATTGAAAGTTTTGTAGGAAATTAAAGTCTTGATTGTAACACGGTTCTGGATTATAGATAAAATGAACTTGAGGTGGACAATCGTTACCATAATAAGCATCGTTCCCACAAAACTCACAAGAATACGTCAGGGGTTGCGGAGGTCGGTTGAAAACGTTAGGAGAATCATCGACAAAATTAGGAGTGGAATCATAAGTGAATGAACTTTCATCTCCATAATAGCATGTCGGATCAAAACTTGGCAAAGTTTGTGGGAACTCATCAACGGTTTGATTGTTGCATGGTTCCGGATTAGAGATAATCGGGACTTTCGGCGGACAATTATAGCCATAATGAGCACCGTTCCCACAAGACTTGCAAGTACATCGTTGACAAAAGATATCGTCTAACGAATCACCACACTCGTAACAACAATGATGGTCGATTAGTGGAGGACTTTGTGATACATTTTCGGAAATATTTGGAGAATCATTTAAAGAATTCGGATTCGGATTATTTCTATATCTTGAAGCATAAATCAAACAAAGTCCTTTGCTTCCGCACCTCATGCAAGTACATCGTTGACAAAATACACCATCTCCTAACACATCTTTACAATGAAATCAATGACGTTGGTTGGACGAAAACGCGTGGGGATGTGGTGGTGAATCGGGTGCTTTATTAGAATCACGAACAAATTTGCCAACGGAACTCATATTCAAACAACAACTATAACACCCTGTGTTTTCAAGTCTTTGACGACGTCAATAAATGTGCTATTTATTTTTTATTATTGTACGTGTTTGCTTAAAATAGTAAAACAATATAGAGGGTTAAGAAAAGAATTAAATGGATAGGAAGAAAAATAAAGATTATTTTTGGTTTTTCGAGATTTTTTTTAAACAAACATATCTTTATTAAAGGACAAACGTGATCGAATAACTTATCCAATAATCAACTTGTTCCACGGTATGCTCTCTAAAAAGAAAACGCCACAAAGGAGCGGGATAGCGCGAAGCTATTAAAATCCTTCTCCTTTCGGGTCGTAGTTCCTCGGAACAACCCTCCTTATACCCCTCTTTTAGTTTGTTTATCAATCAAAGGTGAGTCGTACCTCACAAGTGACACAAAGACAAGTTTTAAATCTTTAGTTGTTTTTAAATACTTTAGGAAAAGTATTTATGATTATTTGATAATATATTCACAAAAATCAAGAAAATAAAATATTTTTGTATTTTTATATTTTATATAACAAGAAAATAACTTCACGAGGAAGGATCTTCAAGGCACAACAAACTTCAACTCGATAATCGTCTCACGGCCTCCCCGGCAATTATGGAAGATATCTGATGACTTGACTTTTTAGGGGTAATTATATCAAATATATAGTATACGTATTCCAAAAGATTCAAAGAAATGACTTTTGACCAAAGTAAATCTAAAATCTCCCGGGTCGTTTCCCGACGAGGCGTGAATTTGAAAATCGAGTTTGGTTTGTGAACAATGCTTGAATGGTCAAAGATTGGATTGGATTCTATTTCTACAATTAAAAATGAAAAAACAAGTAAAAAAACCTTAAAACGAAAGCAATTTAAGTTAAAACCTAAAATGATAACGGGAATTAAAAACGAACACGACTTAAAACCTAAATTATCAAATTTTAATCCTAGAATGATTTTTTAACTTTAAATTAACCCTAAGTGACTAAAAAGTAAAAAATAAGACTAGACCAAAAACGAAAGTGATTTAAGCTTAAAAATACGAAAACGGGAACGGGATTCTAAACCCGTTCTTTAAAAAAACCAAATTTTACAATTTTGACCCTACGGATGCAAATTTAATTTTTCTAGGACCTAAATGATAAAAGAAAATTTAAAAAAAAAGAATTATATTTTTTGACTTTTATTTTATTTATTATGAATTAAAAACAGTTTTAATGAAATTAAATGATTAAAAATAGTAAACTAATTACAAAAATTCTGGAAAAATACAAGAAAATACCTTGAACTATGAATAATGCAGGAAAAATGTTGGACCACTCCAAGCGGATTATGTGATCTGAAAAATTCATGAGGGGTCGTGCAGTATGCATGTAGGACCACGTTCCATGGTGGCCAAAGCCATGCGATTGGGATATTATTGGCCAACTATGCATCGGGATGCACGAGATATGATACGCGCATGTAATGACTGTCAAATACATCGTCCCGTGCCAAGGAACCCCCAACAGCCGCTAACCCCCATCACGGCTCCATGGCCATTCTACAAGTGGCGAATTGACATAGCCGGTCCTTTCCCGGAGGGACCAGGAAAGGTCAAATTTTTTATAGTCGCAATGGATTATTTCACGAAGTGGATAGAAGCAAAAGCTATATGTGGATACTATAATGCGCAGTCAGGTGAAGAAATTTGTGTGGGATAATATAGTGTGCCGATTCGGCCTTCCAGTAGAAATAGTCTAGGATAACGGTAAACAGTTGAGCGACAACCCATTCAAAGATTGGTGTGACAAATTGAACATCACATAGCGCTTTGCCTCAGTAAAACATCCACAGTCTAATGGACTTGTGGAGAGAGAAAATAGGAGCTTGGGTGAAGGAATCAAGTCCCGTTTGGGCGAGGGGAACAAGAATTGGATAGAAGAGCTTCCCCACGTCCTGTGGGCCCATCGTATGATGATAAGTCTAGTCATTGGTGATACCCTTTCTCTTGACTTATGGTACAGAAGCAGTATTACCCGACGGAAATCGAATGCCAACGTACCGCAAGCAGTTGTGGATGTTGTGGATGCCGCATACAATGATGAAGAATTACGGCTAAATACTAAAAGAACGCTGTGAACGCGCAGCAATTCGCGAAGCCAAGGCCAAGTTGAAAATGACAAAGTATTACAATGCTAGGGTCCGCAGTGTTACTTTTAGACCTGGAGATTTTGTTTATCGCATCAATGACGCTAGTCATACCGTAGATGAAGGAAAGATAGGCCCAAAGTAGGAAGGACCTTATGAGGTCACAGAAGCACTCGGAGATGGAGCATATAGACTAAGGTCCATGGACGGCACGGTCCTTTCGCGGACGTGAAACATAGCCAATCTCAAGAAATGTTGTCTTTAAGTTACGGCATGGATAAGTTTGCGTCTTACTTAGGGCCCTTAATAAAGTAATCCATGTATTCTTATTCTACTCTTTGTTTTTAAGTTATGAATAAAACTCCGCGGGTCTAGCTAACCCTGCGACTTCTTTATATGAAAATTTTCTAAGTGAATCTTTCCTTTCTTAAGGATAATTTACTTGTTACTCCATAGAGTACATACCCAATATAATGGATATCTTTAGATATCTAAAGGCTAAGAACCCTAATAATTGCTTGCCGTGTAAGAGGGTTGCAACCCCAACGGCCACGAATTCTGCATCCTTATTTTACGTGTACCTAAGACGTTAGGTATATAAGAAAGACTCCCACAGAGCAAGCAAGACACTATAAGTGCGATTACAAACAAAATATATCAGGAGATGATCAATTACAATATTAAACCACGGACATCCGTGGATATATTACAGACAGAAGTGTTGTTTAAAGCACCACAGACGGTACTCTGGCCAATCCAGATTATACATAGCTGGTAAGGACATGGATCTGAGCAGCCTCGGAGATGCCTTACCTTCCGATATCTCAGTCTGAGTAGAAGCATCCGCCAGCAGGATAGCAAGACCTTGAGGGGCAACGGTAGGTGCTGATACTGGGACGCCGTTAGATCTGGCATGATGGGCGGAACCGACCCCATGGGTACGGCAAACCACCCGACACTTCTTTTTCTTCTTGGCGCGGCTCATGTTAGCCACAATGGCATCTTCCTGCAATATCTCATCTTTGATGACCCAAGGATCTCTAGGATTGCCTACCTTCGGATATACATGAATTTTTAGTTGGGAGGTACTAGGACGAAGGTCACGGATCCACTGAGGAACATCTTCCCCGGTATCACTCTCTAAATGTAGAGATGCCATGATTAGCTCCATCGAGGCATCCCTCAACTTCTCCAGTTGATCCACCATAAGATACTTCAGATCCTTCAAGTCTTGGAGGGCTTTGATTAACTTTTCGTGCTCTACACCTTATTTAAGGCCCTCACTCATACCTTTGGCAAGTCCTGCCGACACCACATCAGCAAATGCTCGCCTTATCTCTGACGACTCGGCACACTTCATAACGGCAAGGCGCAGGCCATACCCAATGACCCAACGGCGACCCGCAATCGCTGTCAACATGTGCGGATACAACTCTTCATCAAAATCCATACTAAGTTTATATAGTCAAGCATCCATTTCCACACACAGAGAGTTAACCCATTCATCCTCGTATATCTTGAACTCTTCAAAGGCGGCTTTTATCCTTTCTTTGCCTGTGACTTGAGCCTGGAGAGTTGACACTTGCTGAGATAGCTGATCATTGCTAACTTAGAGGTCTGTAAACTGGGCGCGGAGACTTTCCAACTCTTTAGTTAACTCTGCATTTTTAGCCTTCTCGACCTTCTTCATATCTACCTCAGCCTCAAGAAGACTTTCCAAATTCATCGCCTGATTACGAAGGCCCTATACTTTCGTATCCACGGTCTTGAGGGAGCTAGTTTCCTGTTCAAGTTTTTTAATGTACTCCTCCCTCACCTGTATCCTCTGATCTCGTTTGGCAATTTTGGTTGTGGCTTTCTTCAGCAGTCTGGCCTCTTGTTTAAACCCCAGCCTTAGTTGGGAACCCATAGCCACTTTCCGCGCCAGGTTTACATTATATTGGCTAAGAAAGTCAGTATTTGACAAGTGGCGTAATTCAAAGAAGTACCCCGGCGGTACTATGTGATCTACGGTGTCTTGGCACACGTCCGGGGTATCCAGGCGGCAATTGTTGGTCACGCCCTATTTTGGCTGGTAAATATCCCCTGGTGACCCATCTATCGACAGAAAGAAGGCCAATTTTCTTGACTCTGGACTTTCCACAAGTGTCTGGCCTTGCGCCTCCGTGGCCGCAACATGTTTGGAGGATATTTCGGGAGTCGTTTCCTTCGAGGACCTGTGTTCATGTTGTAAGTGATTTATTAGTATAATTACACTTGTGGAACACACAACGAAATAATAAATTGAAACAAGGAAAACATTATGATCGACTAACTTACTGAGCCATGTCTCGCTTAAGGTGCGGTTGTGGTCTTAAATAGGAGAGCGGATACGGGTCACTCACACTCTTAGCACCTGAGAGAGCCTCTTGTGTAACAGGAGTGACGCAGGTGGTACCCGCCTCTAATCCTATCGAAGCCAAAGACTTCCCCCTGTAGGTACTCTGTTCAGGGCGGGCGATAGCATGATCCTTTCTCAACACCTTAGGCGGCGCATTTTCTTTTGCCTCATCACTGGACCTTTTACGACGCCTTTTGTTTACACGGGGCCCCATAATGGCCACTTCCTTCTCTAGCTCTGGAATGACCCCCGTGGTCGTCAGGTTCTCCTCCGATGGAATTTCACGTGACACTTTGTCCCGGACTTGATCTCCCATACCGTCACCCTCGGTAATTTATTAGGATGGGTTTTCATTTGCAAAATCCAGCGGTGACTTCTCTATGGTGGACGGTGTCCCTGAGGTGTCCTTGAGGATTATGTTGACACGGCCGGATCCTCCATGTCTATCACACGGCTCACAGTGACAGTTAAGAGCGGCATCTCATGAGCAGCACGAGGACGGGTTCCAGTCTTCACCTTGGTAGGATTTAGGGCACTGATCAAGTTGAACAAATCCATTTCTGCATTCAAAAAAAAACTATTAGTATATTTCCATGAATATGTGAAACGTAAAAAGACAGTTTGTCAAACCCATCCCGGTTATCATCATAGAGAATTGTAGGGTACACATCATCTGCCAAAAAGTATCTTCGACTAAGCCCTACTAGGCATAATAAGGTTTCTGGTTGTTTTTGTATGGGGGTACGGTGTGTGTCCAATACGGTCATGTACGCCGCAGAATAGGAACCCGCTGTTGGCATCCCATCCTTCAGAGCACTTGCACGCCAGTCCACGACGATGGGAAATACTCTATCGTCCACCCAAAAAAATTGGTTGTTCTAGTTTTTTAAGGAGTCTAGGGGTTTTGTATAACACTGTGGAGTGTTTTTCTCCGGTCGTTTGCTAAACAACATCCACCCCGAGTTAAACGAAGGAATGTAGAAGACACGAAATAAGGGCAGTGTGGGACTTATGTTTAGGACGCGACAACTGATTTCAAAGTGACTCACCTTGGCTGCGCCTATCACTGACAATTATGACAAATGAATTTGGTAATGACCAAGAAAATTGAAGAGAAATTGTGATATGGGGATGCGAAAAATTACAAACTCAACAAAATTGGTGTAAACACCGACTTTGCCCTTCGAAAAGTCTACGATCTTGTCCTCTGGACCAGGCAACTCTGGATACAAGCCCTATGGTATGCCATACTCTGTGGTAAACTCTAGCAGATACTCTTGGGAGATGGTTGATAAAGCGTTCTCTAATTGTATTGTGTCCCTACCTATTTTTATTTAATTTTTGTAATAGGGCGTGGTGTACTAACCTGCGGTGGAGGGATTCTGTGAGATTAAATGACGTATGTGGCTGTATATAAGAAAATAGAGGTTTGATTTGAAAACCGTGGAAACGTATATAGTGATCGTTTGGGCTATTTAAACTATGTCCTCGACAATCGTGCCTCGTTGGATGCTTGCCACGTGTCCTCCACTAACTTTTTGGACGATTCAGGATTAAGAGGAAGGTGAAGCAGTTTGGGGGCCCACTTATCCCATCACTTAACCATTTTTGCCATTTCTCGATTCATGGGTCCTATTCTTACGATATGGGGCCCCACATGCAGTTGCAATGGTTAGGTGTTTTCAGAATGGTTTGGAGACTTGTAGTCTAGCAACTGTGACTGCGGTCCAGACCATGGTCACATCTCCTAGACTGGGGGGACATTATGACGTATAGTATAGACCGGCCAGGTCCACTTATACTATTATGGGCTTGGTAGCTGCTAGTGGGCCTCTGGCTCATGCATCGCGGTCACGACCTCATGGACCTACGGGTCGCGGGTACTGGCGTAGTCCATGGCCGCGGTATCTTCACAAGTTATCTTTAAGAAAGGATAACCTAATTAAATAAGAGATATGCTTTACTTATTTAAATCGGTTAGGATAATTCTGAATCCCTACGATATCGGCCGTATCTTGGGCCGAAAGTTATGGAAACCCTAGGGATTATTCAGCCTATAAAAGGAACGCAATTGTCATCAATACCTGTATCTGATAAACCCTAATTACACTCGATTATTCTCTCAAACCCATATACTTACTCTCACGCCGGAGTCTAATCGTAGGATCCGCTCCCACGATAAGGTTAACGGTGTTTTATTCCTTGTGCAGGGTCCTTCAAACAAGTTCACTTGGTACAAGAACAAGACACTTCATACCCGGATAGCAGCTTATTCGGACCTAACAAGACCCGGCCTAACTTTTGTATCAACACACACCTTGATCTAACAAAAAAAGTTGTATCAAAATTCATAAGTACATCAAGTCAAGTCTAGCAAAACATTATATCCGTTAAAAAATAGTTTGATATACAAACTTTTTTCTTCACACTTTTAAAATGTGTGTAAAATTTTGTAAGTTTATTAACACTGAATAATATGTAAAAATTGGTTATATTTATAAGTGTGAAAAAGAACGAACCGAAATGTTAAGTTCGTTCATTTTATGTTTCAAGTCTGGTTGCGGTCCGGTCCAATAAAGCATAATAGCCGGTTGTGCGTACGATCAAAGTGGACCTGATCGAACCAAGGACCAAAAATGAGAAAAAAGGGTGGACCGAAGACCAGACCGATATATATTGGTTCGGTTTGGCCCAGTTTCTCAGTTCGATTCAGTCCGCGGTCTATAAAGCCCGGCCTAGATTTGACAATTCATGTTTTGATTCGCACTTTTTAGTTTGCTTTTTTGATAATACGAATTTTTTTTTGATTTGCAAACATGAAGTCAAAGAACAAAAAAAATCACGGATAAGTCCATGAAATGCTTTTTAATTTTTAATTTTTTATGTCACCTAAATTTGCCGAAAGCTATTTTTTTAAATAAACTTTTCTTTTCCATTTGAGAATCTTTGTCAAACTAGTAGGAGGAATGTTGGTGATGATTTCCTGTGAGCTTCTTGTTGCCTTCTTGGTCGTTTAAGTGCAGTCCTAATGTCTTTGTGGTATTCTTTGTCATCGAAGCAACTTCCTTGCACATTCTTCTTGATAAATTTATCTCTAAGTGGGTTACTTATGATATACGGAGTATTATTTTTAATAGAGGATATATGTGTCTAAAAATCTTTCGTATATATGTGTCATGACAAGTGACAACATAATTTACGATGAATATGTCATATTTAACATGTTAATTTGTAGATAGTGATGTAACGTTACTGCCCACATATGATAAACCTATTGGTGTGGCATCTTAATATGTACAATTCATTGACTTTCTTTTTAAAATGATCTAATATTTAAAACCAATAGTTAACTATTGTGACACATTATTTTGTAAATATTATTTTGTAAAATACATGTAGTTCTAGCATAACTATAACTATATTATGTTATGCATTATGCAAAGATTATTTTGTAAAATACATGTAGTTCTAGCATAACTATAACTATATTATGTTATGCATTATGCAACTCAGAAAGTCAGAAGTGTATCATGAAACACTTTTAATTGCTTAATGTACTTTAATAGCATTAGGTACTCTGTGCCATGATTTGAGTAATTCCTCGAAAGCGTCAAATGATGATGCCAGAGTCACATCTCAAGTGGCGTTTTCGAGTGTTGAGCCACCACCGGTCCACCACCACATCATATGGTCTCGGAAAACGTCAAATGGTGCCACGAGACCCACACCGTGAGTCGCTTTCAAATTTTTTTAAAAACGTTATAAAACGGCTACTTTTTAAAATTTGGGTCAAATAAAGCCATTGGGTGGTTTTAAATACCAATTTTTTCAATTTTTTAACTTTTAAAAATCTTATAAATGCCCTCATTATTCTTCATATTTTTTCACACACTTCTACATACACAAACTCACCAATATTTATATAAAAAACACTATATGGATCCCAACGGGCTCGATATGTACGATATTTACGACCAAGAAGATGTTGAAGAGTATACTCAATGTTTAGAATATTTTGAACAATATTAAGCTTTGGAGAATGACGAAGCCGAGAGTTCGGATGCTACTTCGGGTATATTGTTTCAAGATCTTGACCATAAGTTTATAGCCGTTAAAAAGAAAAAAAACCGAGTTCGTGAAGTGGGTTCAAATTTTGAAATGAAAAAACAAAACTTATAAGCCCAAAATAATAGGTTGATCTTTGGTGAAAACGTAGCCTATCATTTGGAATTTGTAGAGGGCGTTCGGCCTTTCGCACTAGATAATTAAATTTGTATTGTTTTCGTCGTGAACAAAAGTCCGTATACGAGATCAAAGTGTAATCGCTCAAGCAAAGAGTCGCTTTAACTGTCACTTTATCATTTTTTTTCTTTAACTTCTCTTATCACTCACATATTAAAGTAACATATGCTACATCCACAAAAAATCCAAAAAAAATATATATACAATGACATAAAAAAAAGTTTGACTAATGTTGTGTGATATTTTCTTTTTCATCATTCTTATTCATAATAGTTACAGGACACATGTAATTGTGATTTTTTTTTCTTCTTAAACGTTATGTAAATATAGCATTTTTTTTATTAAAATACCCTTTCACACACCACTCAAACCAAAACACTCAGTTTAAGAACCATTATACCCAATTAAAAAAATAATTAAAAAAACTTGGTTTTCATTCTCTCATGCACGTCACAAACTTGGCTTGGGCTTTGGCGTCGATACCCCCTGTGTGGTCACTCCACCTTGGCGTTGTGCCAACTAGGCTTGGTGTTGCCCAAGCGCCTCCACACCTTGCTCTCTAACGATGTGTTTGATGACAAACTTAAAAACAATATTATCTTTTACAATAAACTAGTGACTTAATTGCATAAATTGTCCCTGGACTTTTACGAAGTCACATGTTTCGTCCAATCTTCTCAAAACCACAGATACCGTCCTTATGAGAAACCGTTGGAGCATATTTCGTCCCTGCCTCAAAGTTAAACACTGACAAAAGATAAATTATGACGATTTTTATAACGGTAGACAACACCTTTTTGGTTAACGGTTATAATGGTTACGGTGTTCAAAGAATACAAGTCGTGGTTTAAGAGAATATTTGATAAAATTGACTTTTTCCAGCAACATTTGTTACGACTTCCATCCGATCCTACTTTTAGACCTTTTTTGGGTAAGGGGTTTTTCGGTAAAATATATTACAGCAAAAAAACGTTGAAGTACAATAAAAGTAGGTGAAGTCGTACATCACAACCCGTTACCATGCAGAACAAGAACGCACCGTTCGTGCTTAAACCAAAACAACATAAGATTGACATGTCAATCTCATGAAACAACTACCTCTATACAAATACGACATAACCTATGAAACAAAAGTAAATTGACTCAAAAGTAAAGCTGTAGGATCTAAGAAATCACTTATTACTTCATAATTAGAACAAGAAATTAAGGAAGGAGATGTGAAGAATTGTAGATAGAGAAAGTGGAGAGAGAGAGTGAGAGAAATGAGATGATACTTGCAAAATGGAAAAGTTACAAAATGACCAACTCCTCACCTACCTTGGTGGGGGTGTATATGTACCTAAACTAAAAGGCTTGCATGCCTTTAGTATTTCTACGGGCCGAGCTCATGATTACTTGGGCTTTCGCCCGATACACGTGACCGGTTAGCTTACATTTAAGAGCCCGTTTACCCGTTCCAAGTAGCCTATTACAACGTATATAATAATGACCGAGACCTAATATAATTATTGAACGAACTCATTGTTCGAAACACAATAATTTTACAATCACCCCCAAAATGAAGTTCAATGTGGACACTCCTTCGGAGATAAATCAAATGAGATTGCTTGGTCATTGAGCTCTTGTGATCTGTCCTTCTGTCTACGTTGTAGCTTGTTCCTTCATCTTGTGATGATTTGATCTTTATCCTTTGTCATTGATTTTGACTTTGTCTTTTCGTACCGACATCTTTAAATCTTTTCCTTCGCTTGATCGTCCTTTGCCTGGCCCATGACGATCATGTGTCTTGACCACATGCTCATACTTTGCATCATCTTGAAAGCTTGCTAACAATCTCCTGATAGACTTTATATCTTTGAAGAAAGACTTGTATATTAGAGTTTATGCTGAAGTCTTTTCTTTTAATTCTTGAGCTTTCCATGAATTCTTGAATCTTGATGCTTATAGTATGTCTTTGTGGTTTATAGCATGAGCAGTGGTAATGAATCCGACTAATCAGCGGAATAAGGCATCACCAATCTCCATCATATGTATCCTGAAATAAAACAGTTAGCAATAAATCATCGGTGACGAATATGGCTTTATCCTTCTCCGATTTTGTAATTAACCTCATTTATGTAGGACCGTTTTAATATAAATAATGTACCTGTGATCAGGTAATTCAAAGAACTCCTTGACCAGGGTTTTCCAGCTCAAAGCGAAGGAATATTCTACACAGATGTATTAGATTTACCATGCTTGCTAGTTCCTCAATATACCAGAATGTCTCAAAGCAGACAACACGGTAAGAGTGAATCAGATAGTTACTATCTTTTCTGATTAAGCCGTCAATTCATTTCCCTGGAACAGATGATTCACATTGAACCGCATATTGTTTCTTTCCAGTGACAGAAAAACAATTTCATTCATATAAATCTCGCAAGTCACCTACCAAGACTTGTTTGATGCTGGGCTCAAGCAGGATTTCCATCTTCATTGTGAGTACATAAGTATCACTTCACTCGGATGTTCTGGCACAATCACAAGGATAATGCGTAGGACTCTTGTTAACAGCTTGTGAACTAATTGGTGTTCAACAAGTGTTAGTAATGGAATGTGTCCTAATGAGATTTATTTATGGATCTCTTGGCTCGTAACTGCGATAAAGCATTTTGGTTTTAGTAAGTCGGTTTAGCTGGAGCGAACTGGCACCTATCCATATCAACTAGTCTTGGATTGAGAAAGTTAATAGAAGCGTGTGTATCTCCGGACAAATGAGACAAGTTTTTGTTGAGAGAAACCCGAATAGCTGGGAAGGGTTGTGCATTGCATCACTGGGTCCATGATGTCGTCTTCAATATCAGCAATCAACATTGTGATCTAGACAGCATATGTATTGACCCAGTTCTGCCTAAGTTTTTGTGGAGGGCTTCTGATCGGATCTAAACTACACCATAAAATATATATAATTTATTAATATAAATATAAAATTATATATAGTAAGCAATAGTCTAAAACAAAATCAATAAAACCGAGAAAGTAGTATAGAATTTTCCCTGGTCCGTTAATCTCCAACGAGGCCTTGGACTGGAGAACTCGATAACAGTACGACAAGATTAGAGTTTGAATCAGAGAAATGATGAAGGGTGTGGAAAGCTAATTAAGACAATAACAAACAAAACGATTCAGAAAAAACCTAAAAATTATAAAATTAAGGCTAAAAAACGAGAGCCCGAATCCCGAACAAAGAGGTAAAAACCTAAAATCTTCAAAATTAAACCCTACAAAAAATTTCACATTCTAAACTACTCTAAGGATTAATAACGAAGAAATGGAAAAAGACAAGACTGAAAACTGAAGGTCGTTTGAAACCCAAAAATATCAAAACAAAAACCTGTACCCAGACCCGTTTCTTGTAAAATCCAAAAAGTTACAAAATGACCCTACGAAAATTTTTGCATTTTTTCCTACAAATATATGACTATAAGAAATTTCTAAAAAAACAAAAAAATTTTTTGATAATTTTTATATGATTTTCTATGAATATTTAAAACTTATAAACGAAAATTAGATTTATAAAAAATACTAAACTATCTTAAATTCTGAAAACTTTCCTAAAATACTAAGACCTAAAATCCTACCTACAAAAAAATAATAACCCCAAAATTCGTCTTATGAAAAAGCCGAAAATAAGCTGGAAACAGCTTATGGCTATAAGGACAACTTGCCTAAATTTCAAGGTGCCCAAAGTCCGTTGCTAAAAGACCCAAGGGCACAGTGGTAAGAATTGCAACAAAAGAGAGGTGTATCGAGGGTAGAGACCCGAGTTCGAGTCTTGCTCACCCGGGCCACCCCTTGTCTCCTCTTTTCTTTTTATGAAAACTTTTTACACAAACTTGTTAAGCTCATTGAGCTTAACATTTTTCATAACTACGGGTATTTGTAAAAGCTTAAAAATAAGCTGAAAAAGAGCTTTTTTTTACATAAGCTTAAATAAGCTTTTAAGGCAAAAGTGGCTAAGTCTTGGACTTTTTGAACTAATAAGCTAACACTTGAACTATTAAGCTGAAAGAATCATCTAATTTATCCTAAATAAGCACCTATAAGCTTAAAGAATGTGTAACTAAATAGAGTGGCAAAATGCTTAAATTGACATGAAAACTCTAACCCAACTTAAAAGGCAAAAAGTGAGGCTTACTTTAATTTTGCACACATAGAGCAAAGATAATGGGCAAATAAAGCACACACAGCTTATTCACACCATCCAAATAAGCTCTAGGACACAATTAAGCAAATGGAAAAAGCTCAATAAGCTTGGAATTTGGCTTAAACCCTTAACAGTACAACAAAAGAGTTAGTACTTGATTGGGTAATTGATTTGGTCTTAAAAAACCAAATAAGTCAAACAACGGGACAAAAGAAACTAAGACAAGCAACAAGGGAACCAAAAAGCAAGTAAGAGACTGAATTTACAAAACAACAAATAAGCTCCTAATAAGTCTAGAAAGAAATAGAGCACTCCCTACACTATAGCAAAGCAAAAACAGTTAAGGGCAACTAATTGCTTACAATAAAGCTATAAAAAGGAGCTTTTTTAAAGGACTAAATTAAGAGAGCTTATCAAAGAGCTTATGGCACTTAAGATAAGCCCGATAAAACAAATCTAGGGGCTTAAGTTCACTGAAAAGCTAGATGGGAGGCTGAAAGTAGGCCCCTTATCACCAGGGGAAAAACTAAGCTAAAGACAAGGCTTAATTTGACAATCAGCCCCCCCTTATTATTAAGTTTTCAAATGAGCTAAAATAAAAAGAAAGTTGAAACAGATCTAGAATCGGCTTAAAGAGAGCTTATGGCTCAAATTTAAGCCCCTAAACACAAGAAAACAAAAAAACTGAGAATATTGAGAATGAAACAATGGCATTTTGCTTAAAAAAAAAATTGACACTTGAAATTTTGGTGGTTTTGACTCAACAAGTCAAATGACCAAAGGGACTTGGCAAGCTTGTTTTAAACACACAAATGACACCTTTTCTTTGACACTAAAACTCAAGTATACATTTGCTTATCAAAAAGTACATTGATCCCCTTTTTTAAAACACAGTTTGAAAGACATTTGAGAGAACGTTAAAAAACAGTTTTTGACTAAAAACTTTTAGAAAAAACAAATTAAATAATTCCTCACACTTAAGCCTAAACTAACTTGAGACCACAAACCCCATACAAAACCATTATGACACACCCTTTGTCACACTTAACCCAAACACCCCTTTAATATCTTAAAAGTGACTTTTAAGCTATAAAAGCTGAAGTAAACTAAAATTTTTAAAAGACTAACACTACTTAAGCAATATTAGACAATAAAAAGATGAAAAGCTAAAAAAAATAAGCACTTAAAAAGGACAATAAGCTAGTGACAGTTTAAAGCTAAGTTAGGCAGTTTTTTGATCAAATTGCATGAAAATGAAAGAAAATCAACTACAAGGCATACCTAAGTTTAAATGAACATCAATAAGCACAAAAGAACATTGATAAGCTAAAAATAAGCCAATAAGCAGTGCTACAGTAACTTTTTAAGCAAAATTTAAAGGAAATGTACCTTTAATCCTTTGCTCAAAACAGGATTTTTGAAACCTAATGAGCTCTAAAATCCTACCCAAAGCTTATAAATAAGCTTAGACTAAGCAAAAACCAATGAGCCATCCCAAATTTCTCATTCATCCATACTTGCTTGATCATACAGTAACTTTGTCCCTTTTAAATTTTTCTTAAAGTTTTGTAAAATAGTTTAGAAACAGGTTTAAAGTTGCTATGATGAGAGTTAAAGGTTAAAGAATAATTATAACTTAGAACACAAAGGTAAGACTAAATGAATTTCATTAAAAAAGTGAAGTACAAGTACATAGGAGAACTTAAACTGAAAACTTAATACACTAAAACTTTTAAACAAAAAAACAACACACCTTGCCACAAGGGGCTTACAAATGCTTAAATAGGAAAACCTCTAGCAGGTTCCTTCTGAATTCTTGTCTTCTGTCAAGTGTGCTTTCCTATGTAGACACACAAACGAAGTGTTTTTGTTGTGAGAAGTGGTAGACATCAAAAGTAATCCTAGCTCATCCAGTCACTTGTGGCTTTATTTGAATTACTCACACAACAGCATTAGATTTTGCCATTGAAAATGTTGGGGATTGACAATGGGATTTAGGGGTTTAGTGGAGGTGAGGTGAGGTTAATCCATTGAGTAAGAATGTGATATTGATGTGTTGGGGAGAGGAAAGGATTCACAAGAGCTTGGTTTAGGGTTGCAATGGGCGGGAAAAGTGGTTTGAGAGAGACAAGTGAAAGTTTCCCTTTGGCAAAATGGCGCCCATCAGTGTCTTTGTTGATTTGCAAGTTTTCGAGTCCCTGGTGATTGATACAAGAGTTTGGGACTGTGGCAAGAACACCTTCTAAAACACCTCCTGAGGTTAATTAATTGGAGTTGCAACCACAAGTCCTTGTTTAGTTATAAGTAATATGACCTTTGGCAGCTTTGGCCTTGGTTATTTCTTTGCAAAATTTGGAATTTTAAAACCCTCATCTTTATTTTCTTTATTTTCTTCTTTAAATAAGATTAGGGACTTAACAAGTTTAGTCCCTAAACTTGTTTTTCTTGACTTTTTGGCTTCGGGTTTGTCGGGGTTGACTTGTTGTTGACTTTTTTCACACTTGGGCTTGGATTTGACTGTGTCTTCTCCACGCTTTTCCATTCCGTGTCCGGTTTTGTCGTTTTGGCTTTGTTTTTCGTCCTTTTCTTAGATATCCATTCCTGCACAATACAATTAGCAAAATAAGCATATATTTGGCATTTTAAGTCCGTTTTTGGTTATTTTAACTTGTTTTTAAAGGTAAAAGGTATGTGTAATTAAACACATACCAAAATCCCCCATACTAAGGTATTGCCGTGTCCTCACGCAATGTTATGAAGTAAACATTTACAAAAACTAAGAATCTCAATCCCCCTCGACTAATAACCTCGAAAAGTAGCTAAGTGTTCGTCAAGGGGAACTAAAGAATCAATAGCTTCGACAAGTCCCGTTTTCACCAATTTTTCATATGTACACTAACTATCCCTAATATTTTTGGATTTTTCTTTTTCTTTTCTCGACTACCTGTTTGACTTCCTTTATTATATCAACATTGGGATCATAGAATGAGAAGCGCCCATAGAATAATCTACGGATGCGAATGAAAGATTCATCGTCCCCGATTTTTCTCCACATAGTTCCAAACCAAGCAAATTAAACAAGATCATTGTCCCAATATAGAGTCTAAATGTTAAGAACACTCATACTTATGACTTGTAAAACTTTTAGCTCCCAACATGGATATATGATTTAAATGTGTGTACTCATTTTAACTCAACCATAGATCAACTTATTTTCATAGGTCGTAATTCAAGATGAATCATGACTCAAAGCATACAACTTTATTTAGGACCATGTGAACATGATTTAAAGAACAAATTTTAAACTGTAGAACTTTTTGCAACATCTTCATCATTATATCATAAGTTTTCTGAAAGCTAGGAATCGTTGCTTAGTATAACACCTACGAGCCTCGCGTCCCTAGTAGGATATCACAACCCACCACCGGATGTTTTTCTTAGTTTGAAAACCACACAGCCGTGCTATCAGTAGTTGGAAATCACATTAACACCTTCTTCCTATATGGCTAAGGAATTGATGTCTTAGTTGAACCCTCACCTGAGACCTCTCGCTTCCTGGTGAGATATCACAACACTCCAAATCCCTAAAGTAAAGATTTTCTTTTAGTTTGAACCCCCCACCCTCGTGTAGGCGAGTGGATATCACTCTAATCACGACACATCTTTTACGTTGTCCAAATTATCAAATGTATGCTTCATTGGCATAAATTCAATATTCATGCATTTTTGCATCATATTTCATTCATAAGCTTCTTTGGCATTTTAACTTTCGAATTATTAAGAACAAGGAAAATCTCGCTTTAAAGAAGCAAAGTTTACAAATTGAAGCTTTTTTCTAAAAACATTGATGATGACTTAGTGAATTGAAATGAGCACGTATGAGTAGGTTGATTAGAAGCTAATGGGAGAAAAAGCCACCAGTTACTCATGAAAATTTTTTAGAAGACTCTGCTCATTCAGCACATAGAACTTTATTTAACTCTATCACTTCTGTTCTTCACCTTATTAAAATCGAACGATAGAATTTCGTGAAGCTTAGCCTACAACGGTAAGTTTGAGGAACTAGCTAGGGCGCATCACGCCCGAATCGAGTCAAAATATTCTCAATTCTAAGCCCATTAAGAAAGTCAAAACTGTGAAAAAACACTTATTTTATTTTTGAAAATTTTTTAAAATTTTTTCAATTTTTTGGTTTTTTTTTTTTTGGTATTTTTGCAAAAATTTGGTGGTAAAAACGGGACTACGTGATAACAACGGCTGCAGGAAAAAATCAAATCGAAGACCCCCCCCAATACTAGAACTAAACAACGTCCTGATGTTTAGAAGGGGTACTATGGTAATCTAAGGCCATATATTAAGTGTGCCAAAGATAAAACTTAGTCCGATTAGATGTAGGATATCGATACCGTAAATAAAGCTGAGGATGTGAAGCTCGAGTGAATGATAAACCCGAGAGTCTTCACAATCCGGGAAATCCTGGACAATAAACCACAAAACACAAAACACGGGTAATGAAAGAAGCGACCCTCATTACAACACAAAACACTTATTAGCATAAAGAAAGAAGACAGACTGGATAAGCATGGGTTGCCACCCACGAATCGCCTTGTTTTTTGTAACACTGAGTCCACAATCTCGACTCGACCGAACCAATTCATTAGTTCCCAGGGGAAGCAAGTGAAAGATAAAATCTCATCAGACTTTCATTCAAGTGGTTTGGATAAACATTGAATTTCATGAAAGTTCTACTCGCGATGAGATACAACCGCATACAAGAATGATAACATGAGAATGCGGATCAAAAATGTAATCTTTACTCTCGTGGAAGAGAAGATATGGAAGGACAACGGTGTTTGATAACGTAGAAAAGCAAAAAAATCATACAACAAAGCAAGAGAAGATAGGTCATACCTCTAATGTACAATTCATATTAGTTGTAGAGCGCATTCATACAATCCCGGGGTCAATAGAAAGTCAAACTCCCCGATCGGGCCTTCAATCTTAAATTGAAAACATTCAAGTTCCGGGAGAGTCATGATGTGATTGAGATTCATACGCGAACTCCTCAGAATAAAGTCATCCCTATCGTCAGAGGAAACTTACAATTCGAAGATCAAGAGATAAACGAATCATATTGAGAAAAATCAACATGAGTAGTGGTACTGCCACTACTCTTCTTTTTAAAATGATCGTTATCAACGTAGAAAGCTTTATAATCCGGAAGAGATAACTCAGAATGAGTAGTGGGACTGCCACTACTAATCTCTTCTAGATTAAAGCGGAAAGTTTCGGATTCGGGAATAGAATTATCAAAGGTGTTAGTCTCCTCCAAGAAAAGATTAGAAAATGTGGAGGTAGACTTGGTCACAACATTGGAAGATGGAGTGGGATTATCTCTTAATGCATCGATCTTAGCAATAAGAAGATTGACATTCAACAATTTTTCATGAATGATATCGTCTTTGATTGTTAAAAGAATATCATCATCAATCCTTCCAACTCCGGATCAACAATCTCCACCACCATACTAAGCTGACGATCTCAACAGATCGGGAGGTGAAGCATCGACATAATTGATGTCCTCACCGTAGGGAGAATCGTCATCACATTGAAGAATTATCATCGTCAATTGACAACACTCTCAGATGTTCATTGAGACATTAAGTAGGGGTGGTAATTTTCACAAAGAGCACCACATATTTGCCACGGAATACCCTTGACTCACTTGGGATTAGACAAGGTCCTCAACACTAACTTTATTTACTTCGTCCGATTCCGTTGCTGGAATAGTGACATGATGCTCGTACCCCCATACTTAGGAGAGTTTTCGGTTCCTCCTCGAATGGTAAAACGGTGTATCTGCAATGGTATCGACCTTCGTCCCTCATCATAGCAAATGGGAATCTTCCAATATTGATCTTTAGACGCTTGCTCTTCCGCAATTCGCTTTTCTTCTTCCTTCTTCTGTATAGCTTGACCAACCAAATCACATAAGGTTGTCATTTGTTCCATAAGCTTATTACTAGAAATTGAGAAGCTCTTTCGGGAAAAATAAGAAGCTCGTTTTGGGAATTGAAGATTTGATTGATTGAACGGTAAATGGGGGTGAACTTTTGGTTCAATAAACCAAAAGAATTTTAATCATACCAAGAATTTTGCTCATATAATAAGTCTTCATTCATTGGAAAACATTGGTAAGTTTCTATGAGTCCCCCGCAATTTCACAACAAGGATATATGTAGTTAGAAAACTAGTGAAGTTTGTGGAAAATAATCAAAGTTTTGATTGAAACACGGGTCCTGATTGTAGACAGACGGGACTTGAGGTGGACAATCGTAACCGTAATGAGAATCGTTCCCACATAACTCACAAGAGTATGGCACATATTGGGATTGTGGAGGATGGTTTGCAACACTTGGAGAATCGTTAGAAGAGTACGAAGTTGAAACATTGATTGGTGTTCCATTTTCAACTTTACAATAAAAACAAACTCCATCGTATTCATTGCAACCACATTGTTGGCATGTACGAAACAAACATTGTTGTTGCAAACTTTGCAAGTTTTGTAGGGGCTCACTAATGGTTTGAGGGCGTGTAGCATGGATGTCCGGAATAGTGAAAAACGAACTTCGTTGGACAATAGTACCGAATGAGCACCTTTCCCACAGACTTACAAGTGCATTGTCGACAAAAGATTCATCTAACGAATCAACCGCTCTCGATGACCACCAGTGTCAACTTGTTGGGGGGACTTTGGTGAGGAAATTTTACCAGGTCGTGTTTGACACCTAATGGCTCTCGAGGAGCATTAACAACGTTGGTATTGTCGTCGGATGACTCGGAAGTGTCCTAGAAGTCTTGAAAAACTTCCTCGAATGTCTTTCGTATTAGAGCACATCCTTGACAATAAAGACCATGAATCGGGTCTCCACAATCGAGACAAATTTTTTCAAATTTAAGGGGTCGTTGAGACGAGACTGTTATTGTGGGAACAAGAACTTGACTCATGACTCCCTTTTCGAACAACCACAGTTTGAAGTGTACACACTTCCACAAGACAGCATTCTTAATCGTGTAAAGTCGGACTCAAATGAGTAATTGAATAACGCATAGAGAATTAACCATATAGAAGGGATAAGAAAAAAATTAAATGATACGAAGAAAAAAAAGATTATTTTTGGTTTTTTCGAATGTTTTAAACAACATATTTTACAAATGGACAAAACGAGATAAGACAACTTAAACCTGATAATTCAGCAACTCAACGGTAGCTCTACGAAAGAAAAAACCACAAAGGAGCGAGAGAGGGATAAGCTGCATGAAGCTTAATTTTCTCCTTTCGGGTCGTAGTTCGTTGGAACAACCCTCCTTATACCCCTCTTGTAGTTTGTTTAACTTTCAAAGGTGAGCCGTACCTCGCAAGTGACACAAAAGGCAAGTTTTTAAATCTTTTGTTCGAGTTGGGAACCAACAAGTTCACCGGAATTTATTATGATAATACCTCAATTGAGAATATTATATTTTGGTATTTTTACCAATTTGTGAATTTTATTTTTATGGACAATGTTTTTATATTTTTGGTTTTTTTTTTGTTTTATAAATATATACTAAAAAGAAAATGAAAAATATTTTTGTATTTTTATATTTTTATGAAAATAAAAGAAATATTCACAAATTCAAACACAAATCGTCAAACGTAACGATAATCGTTTCACAGCCTCCCCGGCAGCGGCGCCAAAAATTGATCGGTCTAAACTACACCTTAAAATATATATAATATATAATAAAATAAAAAATATATATAGTAAGAATAGTCTAGAAACAAAATCAATAAAACCGAGAAGTAGTATAGAATTTTCCCGGGTCGTTAATCCACAACGAGGCTGGACTAGAGAATCGATACAGTTGAAAGATTGGAGTTTGAATCAGAGAAATGATTTGAGGATGTGGAAAGCTAAGTTAAACAATAACAAACAAAAACGATTAAGAAAAACCTAAAAATTATGAAATTAAGCTAAAAAACGAGAGCACGAATCCCGAACAAAGGGGTAAAAACCTAAAATCTTCAAAATTAACCCTACAAAGAAATTTTCACTTCTAAACTACTCTAGGGGACTAATAACGAAGAATGAAAAAGACTAGACTGAAAACGGAGGTCGTTTGACCCAAAAACGATTCAAAACAAAACCGTAACACCGAGCCCCCCCCCCCCCCCCCCCCCCCCATCTTTAAAAAATCAAAAAGTTACAAAAATGACCCTACGAAAATTTTTGCATTTTTCCTACGAAATATATGACTAAAGAAAATTTTCTAAAAAAGAAAAATATTTTTTTGATAATTTTTATATTTTCTATGAATTTTTAAAACTTATAACGAAATTAAATTATAAAAAATACTAAACTATTTTTAAAAATTCTGAAATTTTTTCCTAAAATACTAGACCTAAAATCCTACCTAAGAAAAATAAGAACCCCGAAATTCGGCTTATGAATAAGCCGAAAATAAGCTGGAACAGCTTATGGCTTATAAGGGTCAAAATTGCCTTAAATATCAAGGTGCCCAAGGGTCTTACATAAAAGACCCAAGGGCACAGCGGTAAGACTTGCAACAAAAGAGAGGTGTATCGAGGGTAGAGACCCGGGTTCGAGTCTTGCTCACCCGGGTCACCCCTTGTCTCCTCTTTTTTTTTATGAAAACTTTTTACACAAACTTGTTAAGCTCATTGAGCTTAACATTTTTCATAACTACGGGTATTTGTAAAAGCTTAAAAATAAGCTGAAAAAGAGCTTTTTTGTTGACAGAAGCTTAAATAAGCTTTTAAGGCAAAAGTGGCTAAGTCTTGGACTTTTTGAACTAATAAGCTAACACTTGAACTATTAAGCTGAAAGAATCATCTAATTTATCCTAAATAAGCACCTATAAGCTAAAATGTGTAACTAAATAAGCTGAAAAAGCTTAAATTGACAGAAAACTTAACCAAGCTTAAAAGGCAAAAGTGAGGCTTATCTTTTTAACTGTTGGCACACATAAGCAAAGAAAATGGGCAAATAAGCACACACAGCTTATCACACCATCCTAATAAGCTACTAGGAGCACAATTAAGCAAATGGAATAAGCTCAATAAGCTGGAATTTGGCTTAAACCCTCAGCAGTACTAACTAAAGAGTTAGTACTGTTGGGTATGGATATGGGCTTAAAAACCTCAATAAGCAAACAAAGCACAAAATAAGCTAAGACAAGCAACAAGGGAACTAATAAGCAAGTAGAAACTGAATTTAATCAACTAATAAGCCCCTACTCCGCTAGAAAGAAAATAAGCAATGTCTACACTAAGCTAAGCAAAAACAGTTAAGGGGCAACTTATAGCTTAAAAATAAGCTATTAAAAGGGCTTTTTAAGGACTGAAATTAAGAGAGCTTATCAAAGAGCTTATGGGCTCTTAAGATAAGCCAAAATCTAGGGCTTAAGTTCACTAAAAAGCTAGATGGGTGGGCTTAAAGTTACCCCCTTAGCACCAGGGGAAAACTAAGATAAAACAAGGGCTTAATTTGACAGCTTATTTTAAGCTGTCAAATAAGCTCAATTAACAAAACTAAGTTAAAACAGATAAAGAACACCAAGGAAAGAACTTGTGCACAAATTTTAAGCTTCTAAAACACTAATAATCCTGCTGATTTTAGAGAATGAAAAAGGGCTTTTAGCTTTTATAAAAATGACACTTGAAATTTTGGCAGGTTTGACTCAACAAGTCAAATGACCAAAGGATTTTTGACAGCTTGTTTTAAACACACTAATGACACTCTTTTTAAAACCACAACTCAAGATTCCAAGTGCTTATCCAAATAAGCACTTGTAGCTTTTTTTTAAAAACCACAGTTTCAAAAGGTACTTGCAAACACTTGAAAAACAGGTTTTGACTGAAAAAATGTTGGAAAAACAGGCTTAAACAAGCTCAAATACTTAAGCTAAAACTAACTTATGACCCCAACCCATACCACACTTGTTTTGACCCGTTTTTACACTTAACCCAAACACCCCTTTATATTTTAAAACTGATTTTAAAACACTCAAGAACTATTTTAAGCCTAAGATTTTTAAAGACTACTACTAAGTAAGCAATATTAAGCAATAAAGATATGAAAAGCAAAACAATTAAGCACTTTTTAAATCTAATAAGCTAGAACAGTATTAAGCATTTTATTGACAGATTTTAATCAAGTGCATGAAAATGAAATGAAAAGTAACTAGAAGGCACACTTAAGCATTAATGAACACAAATAAGCACACAAGACATTAATAAGCTAAAAATAAGCTAATAAGCAATTGCTACAGTAACTTTTTAAGCAAAATTTAAAGGAAATGTACCTTTAATCCTTTGCTCAAAACAGGATTTTTGAAACCTAATGAGCTCTAAAATCCTACCCAAAGCTTATAAATAAGCTTAGACTAAGCAAAAACCAATGAGCCATCCCAAATTTCTCATTCATCCATACTTGCTTGATCATACAGTAACTTTGTCCCTTTTAAATTTTTCTTAAAGTTTTGTAAAATAGTTTAGAAACAGGTTATAAAGTTTGCTTATATTGAGAGTTTAAAGGTTAAAGAGATATTTGTAACTTAGAACACAAAGGTAAGACTAAATGAATTTCATTAAAAAAGTGAAGTACAAGTACATAGGAGAACTTAAACTGAAAACTTAATACACTAAAACTTTTAAACAATAAAAACTACACACTTGCCACAAGGGGCTTACAAATGCTTAAATAGGAAAAAACGACTAGGGTTCCTTCTTGGAATTCTTGTCTTCTTGCAAGTGTGCTTTCTTGTAGACACACAAACGAAGTGTGTTTGTTGTGAGAGTGTAGACATCAAAAGTAATCCTAGCCATCCAAGTCATCTTGTGCTTTATTTGAATTAATCACAGCCATTGGATTTGCCATTGAAAAATGTGGGATTGCCAAATGGGATTTAGGGGTTTAGTGGAGGTGAGGGTGAGGTTTAATCCATTGAGTAAGAATGTGAGATTGAGTGTGTTGGGGAGAGGGAAAGGGTTCACAGGCTTTGGGTTTTGGGTTTGGCTATGGCGGGAAAAGTGGGTTTGAGAGAGACAGAGTGAAAGTTTGCCCATTTGGCAAAAATGGCCCCTCAAGGTGTCTTGTTGATTTGCAAGTTTCGTCCCTGGTGTTATACAAGAGTTTGGGACTTGGCAAGAACACCCCCTGAGGGTTATAATTGGAGTTGCACCACAAGTCCTTGTTAGTTATAAGAATTTGACCTTGGCAGCTTTGGCCCTTGGGGTATTTCTTTGGCAAATTGGCAGTTTTAAC